>JACEFZ010016114.1:0-82500 GCA_014155875.1 Cepaea nemoralis
GGGACAGGTAACGAGAGCAGCGCTCTGCTAAGGAACTACAAGATGAATGAATGAATATAGGGTCCCATTTCAATGGTCTAAAATTTGTTTTCACAGTGTAACAATTCTAATTACAAAGATATTGTTGGGGAGATGTGAGGTGATAGACGTTTCCAAGAAAATGGGTGGCGGCATTTTGAGGTAGGCTGATGAACTCTGTGCCACATGGCATGCCCTTCCTAGAGACATTTCTGGCTCCACGGAATTAAATCTTCCATTAACAGTCAATTCATCCTCATCGCCGTGTTCGTACAGTCCGTGCATTAGACACTATGCAGCAACCACATGTTGATAATACAAAATTAAAACTGCCAAAAAGCTGATCTCTGAAATACATCCCAGTTATAAACGGCGCTGTTGAGGGACTAAGATACATTAGAAGCAGAAACCGCGCTGTTGGAGGACTGATATTCATCCCGATATAAACCATGTAGTTGGAGAACTGATATAAATTCCAAGTATAAACAACATAAATGATGAACTGATAAACATCATAAGGAACGAACAGTGCACATGCGCCTGTCATGAGCGTTTTTACTAGGTAACTTTCACATGTACAAATCTACAATATTGGGGGCGACCAAGGAGTGAATTCCGTGTAACGACAAGCTGTGACCAAGTAGTAATACGCAGACTGAATAAAACAATACCACTAACTGCTACCAGTGCTACAAGTGGATTGTGTGGCCGACCGAGCTAGTTAGTATCTATACATTTTGATATTTTCAAATGGAGACTGAACAATTACCGCCAACTCTCGTATATAACACGCGCAATGTTTACTAATTATTAGACTAACATATAATGATATAAAATACCCCACTGCACACTATTCATACGTGCGTTTAATACACGAGTACTAAACAATACATTGTGTCGATATCGAAAGTAACCTACAATTTAAAGTCTCTGAAGTTTCTGTCAATACATAATAGTGAAAATGGAGCTAAGTTGAAAAACGTCGTGTGTCTTATCACGTGTCAGATTTTGTTTTCACAAACATTTCATAAAATAAAACCTTGCAAAATAATGGTGGGTATTATACACGAATTTTCATGTTATCAGAAATTGTTATGTTAAATCAAAGCATGCGTATTATACGAGTGCGTAGTCTAAATGGCACCGAAGCATTTTAGAAATTTCATGATAATGACGTAAAACACAAGTAGTCAATACGTTAAGCCACACTGGTATGCTGGCAGCGTATGGTAGCTGGTAACGTGATGTTTTATTATTATGATTATCTTACATAACTGGTCACAAACAGTTATAACATTTCACTTCCTTATAAATTATTTGTAGAATTAAATTTTAAAAAAATCAGTGATGTTAAGTAAAGCAGAAAAGAAATCAATATTTATTTGCTCTCAATTTGTGAGGCGGGGGGCGCCCTAGTTATACAAATTAAGTGCCAAATTATGTGCCAGGGCGGCCCTCTGGCACGACTAGACAACTGGACGTATCCCAAGTGTCGTTACGTGGCATCTGTTAGCTAATGATGCCACTGTCTGCAGGTTACTATTACTGTATATTACATACTACGGATACTCACACGTTTCCCTGGCAAATCAAGCAGTAAAGACTATTGCTTCCCAATGGCCGGGACTGCAGACTAGTCTCACAATACAGCCGGAATAGTGACACCGCCAAGTTAGTTTACCCGTGCCAAGGAATGGAGTAAACCCTGCCCACTTTCCTAATGTCACGGAGTCCCTACCTAGCACCAGGGGCGCTGGTGTCGTGGGGGTATTTTAGCTCTTTATCTAAGTACATCCGTTCTGTGCTTAAACATCTACGGTCTTAAATGTTAAAACCCAAGGTAGGCAAACACACGAGCAAGGCAGTTAGTGGTCAGATTATCATTCCTGCAGAGTATAGCATGGCCGAGAGCGCTCGCTCTTAAACTTCCGGTGTGCTGATGCCGAGTTAGTGGATTCAACCCTAAACCGGTCAGTTGGATTAAAATTTTGACTTCACGCCCTTGGCATGGGGACGTAAATTACAAGTATCTGAGAAGTTGGAGTGGGTTCGCTTGATGGCTAGGGACACTGGAGTCTCTGTGGTGAAGTGGTCAAGCCGTTTGGCTCGTGCACCGAAGGCTGTGGGTTCGATTCCGGGCCGCACCCTTCGGTTTACGAGTTAAATGTTTCGGAGACTCCTGTGGGTCGTCGCTAAAAGCTACGGAGTTCGTGCTTTGTGCGACGCTTTCCGGGCTGCGGAAAGAGACTGAGCCATATGGGATCAAACCCGGTGCAATGAAGTCGATCATGTCGACTTTTAAGCGACTTTTTAAGCTGTACAGTTTACTGCAGATAACTCTAGTGTTTAGTGAAAGCTGTACAGTTTACTACAGATAGCTCTAGTATTTAGTGAAAGCTGTACAATTTACTGCAGATAACTCTAATGTTTAATGAAAGCTGTACAATTTACTGCAGATAAGCAGATAACTCTAATGTTTAGTGAAAGCTGTACAGTTTACTGCAGATAACTCTAATGTTTAGTGAAAGCTGTACAGTTTACTGCAGATAACTCTAATGTTTAGTGAAAGATGTACAGTTTACTACTGATAACTCTAATGTTTAGTGAAAGCTGTACAGTTTACTACTGATAACTCTAATGTTTAGTGAAAGATGTACAGTTTACTACTGATAACTTTAATGTTTAGTGAAAGCTGTACAGTTTACTACTGATAACTCTAATGTTTAGTTCAAGCTGTACAGTTTACTGCAGATAACTCTAATGTTTAGTGAAAGCTGTACAGTTTACTACTGATAACTCTAATGTTTAGTGAAAGCTGTACAGTTTACTACTGATAACTCTAATGATTAGTTCAAGCTGTACAGTTTACTGCAGATAACTTTAATGTTTAGTGAAATCTGTACAGTTTACTACTGATAACTCTAATGTTTAGTGAAAGCTGTACAGTTTACTATTGATAACTCTAATGTTTAGCAAAAGCTGTACAGTTTACTGCAGATGCCCTCTTGTGTTTAGTTCAAGCTGTACAGTTTACTGCAGATAACTCTAATGTTTAGTGACAGCTGTACAGTTTACTGCAGATAACTCTAATGTTTAGTGAAAGCTGTACAGTTTACTGCAGATAACTCTAGTGTTTATTAGTGAAAGCTGTACAGTTTACTGCAGATGCCTCTAGTGTTATTAGTGAAAGCTGTACAGTTTACTGCAGATGCCTCTAGTGTTTATTAGTGAAAGCTGTACAGTTTACTGCAGATGCCTCTAGTGTTTATTAGTGAAAGCTGTACAGTTTACTGCAGATGCCTCTAGTGTTTATTAGTGAAAGCTGTACAGTTTACTGCAGATGCCTCTAGTGTTTATTAGTGAAAGCTGTACAGTTTACTGCAGATAACCTCTAGTGTTTATTAGTGAAAGCTATACAGTTTACTGAAGATAACTCTAATGTTTATTAGTGAAAGCTGTACAGTTTACTACTGATAACTCTAATGTTTATTAGTGAAAGATGTACAGTTTACTACTGATAACTTTAATGTTTAGTGAAAGCTGTACAGTTTACTACTGATAACTCTAATGTTTAGTTCAAGCTGTACAGTTTACTGCAGATAACTCTAATGTTTAGTGAAATCTGTACAGTTTACTACTGATAACTCTAATGTTTAGTGAAAGCTGTGCAGTTTACTACTGATAACTCTAATGTTTAGTTCAAGCTGTACAGTTTACTACAGATAACTTTAATGTTTAGTGATATCTGTACAGTTTACTACTGATAACTCTAATGTTTAGTGAAAGCTGTACAGTTTACTACTGATAACTCTAATGTTTAGCGAAAGCTGTACAGTTTACTGCAGATGCCCTCTTGTGTTTAGTTCAAGCTGTACAGTTTACTGCAGATAACTCTAATGTTTAGTGACAGCTGTACAGTTTACTGCAGATAACTCTAATGTTTAGTGAAAGCTGTACAGTTTATTGCAGATAACTCTAGTGTTTATTAGTGAAAGCTGTACAGTTTACTGCAGATGCCTCTAGTGTTTATTAGTGAAAGCTGTACAGTTTACTGCAGATGCCTCTAGTATTTATTAGTGAAAGCTGTACAGTTTACTGCAGATGCCTCTAGTGGTTATTAGTGAAAGCTGTACAGTTTACTGCAGATGCCTCTAGTGGTTATTAGTGAAAGCTGTACAGTTTACTGCAGATGCCTCTAGTATTTATTAGTGAAAGCTGTACAGTTTACTGCAGATGCCTCTAGTGGTTATTAGTGAAAGCTGTACAGTTTACTGCAGATAACCTCTAGTGTTTATTAGTGAAAGCTGTACAGTTTACTGCAGATAACCTCTAGTGTTTATTAGTGAAAGCTGTACAGTTTACTGAAGATAACTCTAATGTTTATTAGTGAAAGCTGTACAGTTTACTACTGATAACTCTAATGTTTATTAGTGAAAGCTGTACAGTTTACTGCAGATTACTCTAATGTTTATTAGTGAAAGCTGTACAGTTTACTACTGATAACTCTAATGTTTATTAGTGAAAGCTGTACAGTTTACTGCAGATAACTCTAATGTTTAGTGAAAGCTGTACAGTTTACTACTGATAACTCTAATGTTTAGTGAAAGATGTACAGTTTACTACTGATAACTTTAATGTTTAGTGAAAGCTGTACAGTTTACTACTGATAACTCTAATGTTTAGTTCAAGCTGTACAGTTTACTGCTGATAACTCTAATGTTTAGTGAAAGCTGGACAGTTTACTACTGATAACTCTAATGTTTAGTGAAAGCTGGACAGTTTACTACTGATAACTCTAATGTATAGTGAAAGCTGTACATTTTACTACTGATAACTCTAATGGTTAGTGAAAGCTGTACAGTTTACTACTGACAACTTTAATGTTAGTGAAAGCTGTACAGTTTACTACTGATAACTTTAATGTTAGTGAAAGGTGTACAGTTTACTACTGATAACTTTAATGTTTAGTGAAAGCTGTACAGTTTACTACTGATAACTCTAATGTTTAGTGAAAGCTGTAAGTTTACAAGTGATAACTATAATGTTTAGTGAAAGCTGTACAGTTCACTACTGATAACTCTAATGTGTAGTGACATCTGTACAGTTTACTACTGATAACTTTAATGTTTAGTGAAAGCTGTGCAGTTTACTACTGATGACTCTAATGTTTAGTGAAAGTTGTACAGTTTACTACCGATAACTCTAATGTTTAGTGAAAGCTGAACAGTTTACTACCGATAACTCTAATGTTTAGTGAAAGCTGAACAGTTTACTACTGATAACTCTAATGTTTAGTGAAAGCTCGACAGTTTATTACTGATAACTCTAATGTTTAGTGAAAGCTGTACAGTTTACTACTGATAACTCAAATGTTGAGTGAAAGCTGGACAGTTTACTACTGATAACTCTAATGTTTAGTGAAAGCTGGACAGTTTATTACTGATAACTCTAATGTTTAGTGAAAGCTGTACAGTTTACTACTGATAACTCTAATGTTTAGCGAAAGCTGTACAGTTTACTACTGATAACTTTAATGTTTAGTGAAAGTTGTACAGTTTACTACTGATAACTCTAATGTTTAGTTCAAGCTGTACAGTTTACTGCAGATGCGTCTAGTGTTTATTAGTAAACGCTGTGCAGTCTACTACTGATAATTCTAATGTTTAGTGAAATCTGTACAGTTTACTGCAGATGCCTCTAGTGTTTACTAGTAAACGCTGTGCAGTTTACTACTGATAATTCTAATGTTTAGTGAAAGCTGTACAGTTTACTATTGTTAGCTCTAGTGTTTAACGAAATCTGTACAGTTTACCACAGATGCCACAAGTGTCTCTAGTGTTTAGTAAACGCTGAACCAACCAACCAGCTAACCAACCAGCCAGCTAACCAACCAGCCAGCCAATTAACTTGTCTACCATCCAACCAACCAGCCATCCACCCACCCAACCAACCAACCAGCCAACTACCCAACCAACCAACCAACCGTTACAAGAGATAACAACAAGAAGTTCAGAAATATACAACTTCAAGACAGACACCGGGGTTGTATTTAACAACAGCCCCACGTCACTCCGCTAGCCCTTGTAGGAAAACAGCTGACATTACCACCGCTCTAAACACCTTTTATTGAATGTGCCGCCCCTGCATACACCTGAGAATATGCTCAATGACAACCGAGGGACTTCAGCTGTTGATTTGTTGCTGTTGCATCAACAAGGTTCACCGCTTCATGATCGTCATTCCCTGATTCGGAATCAGCCTCTGTAGTCGTGAGATGTTACACAAGCAAATACATTCTGAGTCCGGGAACATTCTTACATCTAGCAGCGGTCAGTCGAATATAACACACCAGGCCGGTGTTTATCATACGTTCAATACACGCAGAATACGCAGATTCTGAATTAAACTTCAAACCATGTAGGTGCACGCACGCATGCACGCACTCACACACAACAGAGCGAGAGAGAGAGAGAGAGAGAGAGAGAGAGAGAGAGAGAGAGAGAGAGAGAAGGAGAGGGAGAGAGAGAAGGAGAGAGATAGGGAGAGAGAGAGAGGAGAGAGGAGAGAGAAAGGGAGAGAGATAGGGAGAGAGAGAGGAACGAGAGAGAGGGAGAGAAAGAGAGAAGGAGAGGGAGAAAGAGGGGAGAGAGGAGAGAGAAAGAGAGAGAGAGAGGGGGGGGGGGAAGCGAGAGAAAGGGGGTTGGGAAAGACGTGAAAGTACAATCAATACAGATTTTGATCTGCAATAAAAATTAAGAACACTCATTCGGTCATGTATAAATCATAATCATCATATGCCATGAAGATAAGCGTAGGCGGTCATATTTCGAGAATAGGGGCTAAACGGGTACTCAACAACTCCACAAACGGGTACTCAGCAAGCATACTTTTCATATTGACCAACTGGTCAGCGGGTATACGTTTTCACATATTATATTGTCTGCAAGTGTTATATTCAGTCAGGATAGAGCAGTGGTTCTCAACCTGTTTTGGCCCGTGCCTTCCTTCACCATATTTTTAGGACGTCATTCCACCCTCACCATGATTTTAGAACGTCATTCCCCCCTTTCGTATTTCCTCCCTAAAAATTTCCCCCTGCCCCTACACAGTATACGTAATAATTGAAGCTAAATTTAATAGCACATACTAAAACAAGTCTAGACGTCCACATAAAACGTGATTTGTGGGTCTACTTACTTTATAAAATGAATTTTAGAAGAGTGAGGTGTACAGAACCATAAAGTATGAAGGGAAAAACAAGATCAAGTAATCGGTTCTTGTATTAACTCAATCTTGAAATAATCTTCATCCCCCCCTGGAAACCCCAAAATTCCCCCCTGGTGGGGGGGGGGGGGGGAATTCCCAACCGGTTGAGAACCACTGGGATAGAGCATCTGGTTGTCAAGATCTAAACATTGCACACATACCAGAGAAGAAGAAACCTACCAAAACGCTTGTGCATTTACCTGTTTCATTGTGAATGCGCATACCAGCATTGCCTTACATGTGTAATGCAACTACCTGCTAGCAACTGTATTAGCGATACTACTAACTAATACTTGTTGCCAACTATATTAGCGCTACTACTAACTAATACTTGTTGCCAACTATATTAGCGATACTACTAACTAATAAATACTTGTTGCCAACTTACTCTTCTACGTTTGTCTTCCTGCTGTCTCCTCTCCTCATCTTGTTGTTTTCTCCTCCTATCCTCTTCTTGTCTTCGCTTCTCAGCTTCCGCAGCAGCAGCAGCAGCTTCCTCCTCCTCCTCTCGTCGCCTTCTCGCTTCCTCCTCTCTAGCACTGGAGTCGTCTTCCGCGGGGGCAGGCGCCTGTTGATACAGGATACACACATGATACACAAATGATACATTGGCCAAGGTATTGTATAGAAAATACAGAATACACACATGATACAATGGTCAAGGTATTGCAGAGACAATACAGAATATACACATGATACAATGGTCAAGGTATTGTATAGACAATACAGGATACACACATGATACAATGGTCAAGGTATTGTATATAAACAATACAGGCTATACACATGATACACACTAACAAGGTATTGCATAGATAATACAGGATACACACATTACACGCATATGATACACACACACACACATGCTATACAAAGCCAAAGAATTGTACAGACAATACGGTACACATAGCCAAAGTATGGTATAATCAATACAGGATATATACGATACACACATGATACACATAACCAATGTAGTGTATAGACAATACAGGATATACACATGATACACCTAGCCTGTTGACTAAGTTAAACACATTGAGTGACAAATTCTTCAACATCTATCCTAGAGGCCCAACTGGGCCTCGAGAGATTTTCCCTTGTTTGGTCCATAAAAAGTGCACTTCTACGGGACATGTTGCAGGAATTATGCTGGTGTTGAACGCGAGGTTCCAGTGTGACCGAGGCAGCAGAGCACCAACCATATGAAAGTCTGCTTCATTCCGAAGCCAGCTACCTTAAGGCTGCTAAATTTGAACGCAGGCTGGTTAATAGACATGTCACAACATACAAACAATATCTTAAGATGTACGCATGCGCGAGCACATATATATATATATATATATATATATATATATATATATATATATATATATATATATATATATATATATATATATATATATATATATACACACACACACACACACACACACACACACACACACACATACACACATACGTCATTGTCACTATTTCATAGCCCCATTTACATGACACATAATTCAGAAATAATAAAATGGCGCGACTTCTCGAAAGTATCTAATATGTTAAATTGATACAACAAATAACATCAACTGTTTTCTACACATGTATGAGTTTCCTACTGTAGTTTCTTACTGTCAATTAAACATTTTGAACTGAACAAAACACTTTTTCTTCTACAGCCGTGCGCTTACAACTCAAGACTCGCCTGTCACACATTAGGCAACATTAGACGTACACTAGAATTACAATAATAATAGATCCGTGACGGTTATACCTGGTATAATAGGCAGAAATAACATTTTAATATGTTATGAAATACGGATGAAAGACGTATATTTAACACTACAGTACCATTTACAATTATCATCTGTAAACAAAGCAGTTCGTGAGAAGCGTTTCACTATTACAAAACACATTGTGCTAGGCGTCTATCTGTCATAATGATGAACAATGAGGGAGCTTTATGAATATATACAGCAGTCTTAGTCCTGTTTCTTGCCTCCTTTATGTTCCGTCGACTCTCTAGCTTCATCTTTTTCCCTTCCTCCTTTCCCGCTTCATCCTTCTTTTCCTCCACCACTTCCTCTTTCCACTTTCTCTTCTTTTCTCTCAGATAAGCTAGTCCATCGATCTTAAGTAGCTGTTAGATTATCCCGTCACACCAAACAGCTGATCGTCATGAGTCCGGTGACAGGGACGCTGTGCTGAAGTAGCCACTGGTCAGCAACATACAAATGTACATGAGAATATTGTAGATATACAAACACTGAAACCGAGAAAGAGTATAGATTTGGGACTTGCTGAAAACACATTCGATGCAGACTGAAAGAGGTAGAAAATATATATTATAATATTGTCAATAACCGAATTACAACAAAGAAGCGAATGAGCTAAGCGACAACAAAAATTTGTATACTATCATGCGGAAAGGTAACACAAATGTGCAACAAAAGCAAAACAAGCAATAACTGAACGACAATACATTCAACAAGAAGTAGGTAGTAGCAGCTGGATAATGGAACATGGCTAAGTAGAGTTAGAATACGTTGTGACCGTAGAACTGTCACTAAAACACTCTAGGAATGTCGAAACAAAAGTGTTCATCTTTAGTAAAATAAATAAATGCTAGTTAAAATACAGCCAGTTCTCGTATAAACGCTTTTCACAATAACACATTCCCAGTCACAGCGTGTTTCATAAAGTAAGCGCACACGTATTGTTTGACGCCTATAGAAGTAGGGGTAAGAACTGGAAACTAGAGGACGCACTAGACAACATAAACATTGAAAGCCATAGTTACCGACCGGGATTCGAACCTGTCACCTCCAAAGGACGACAGCGCTGGTTGGTCAATCGTCGAAGTACACTTGTTCCTGCAGCGAGGCGCTATATAGCTTTCAATATAGCTCTATAGCTTTAAATTCTGATGTTGTCTAGCGCGTCCTATAGTCTCTAGTTCTCACCCCTACTTCTATGAGCGCCAAACAACACGTGTCTATTCATTAATT
This sequence comes from Cepaea nemoralis, assembly GCA_014155875.1. NCBI lineage: Eukaryota > Metazoa > Mollusca > Gastropoda > Stylommatophora > Helicidae > Cepaea > Cepaea nemoralis. Next base: position 10,278 of record JACEFZ010016114.1, read on the forward strand.
AACTGTCTTGTGGCCTCAAAGGCTTCCCCAATTGCTATTTATGTATTTAATAAAGTAAGACACAATCGCAGCATGGCACGAGTTCTAATTTACTTATATGCGATTTCACATAGTCATCTACACCGATGGGTCAGTGGCGAGAAACAGACGTAGTGGCTGGGGCTTTATTGCTAAGGCTATTGGGCGAGTCTTGAAAAAGGAGAGCTTGGCATATGAGACAACGACCTCCAGCATGAGAATGGAGGTGGAGGCAGTAACAGCGGCATTCTGGTGGCTAGAGGAGACTACTGCAACACACGTGGTGTTCATTACGGATTCAAAGAATATGCTTAGCAAGGTGGAGAAAGGAATTTTTCGTGTGGAATGGCTCTCGTCGCTTCAGAGGTCATAGATTGTGAGAATTGTATGGATATTTTGCCCTGGCCATGCGGGTTTACGGGGGAATGAACAGGCTGATAGGCTAGTAGGGAATGCACCTCTTGGTGGTATCTTGCCTATGGTGGTAGGTGGTCGTGCGCTTGTGGGACCAGGTGGAGAAGGCGGAGGAACAGATTGAGAACCCATATGTGGAAAGAATGAGATTGCGGGGGATCGGCAGGGGTACTGGAAGAATCTCAAAATTGAGAGAGAAGACCAGGAGAACATTTAATCAGATAGCGGTAGGAACGATTAGTAGTATGACTCTTGGCTGGCTGTTGAACGAGGGGACTGAGCACGTATGGGAATGTCCTGAGTGCAGTGACGTCGGTTCTTGACTCAACTCAACTCAACGCAACTCAACTCAACTCATTTGCGAGAAACACCAGGCGAACAGAGCCCCAGCTGAACAGTCTAAAATGTGTGAACATGCGCAATGACTTCGCGAATGTCTGCGCCAGTTAACGATGTATGTTATGAATGAGTGTTGTTTTAATTAATTTTCTGTATTTATTAACGTTTATAATAATAACAGTAATAATAACCACACTAATATTAATAGTGGTGGTGTTGGTGGTCGTGGGAAAGGTTGTAGTAATGGTAGTGGTAGCGGTGGTGGTGGTGGTGGTAGTAGTAGTAGTAGTGGTAGTAGTAGTAGTAGTAGTAACAGTAGTAATAATAATAGTATTAGTAGTAGAAGCAATAAACGACGTCGCATATGACGTCTAAACGTTCCAGCCTATAAAAAGTGTGCAAGGAAAACGATATATACTTACAAGAGGCTTCAATAATAAACCGATTTGAGCGGATCGATAGAGTATATGGTACCGTGGGAACAAAGGTCCACTTTGTGCACCACGAGAAAGTACCCCGTGAAAACTGAACGCGTTTCTGTAACGGGAACAGCTTCTAACAGTATGGTATTAATAACAGCAAGGCATAGGGAGATTGGAAAAATAGAGACACCGCAGAGCAACCTGCGAACAATTAGAAATCTCCAAAAAAGAAAAAAATAACGTCTGAGATCTGAGGAGGTATAATGTCAAGATGGGAGCCGAGAGTAGTATATAGGGTCTCTAGGTACCCCCACTGAGCAATGAGCAATGAGATATACAAAGAATAAAGAAGGAGGACCATGAGGACCTATGAGGACCCGCATTGTTTAGTAAGCTCAAAGAAGGGTAGGAGGGAACATAATTTATACATAATCGATTGGTGTGCGCCGGCTGATACGGGTTGATGTATTTGTATCTTTGGTAAGATCGGTGAACATCTGTGAGCAAAAAGTCGATATTGCCGGCAGGTGTATATTAGTATCGGGGTCGAGGGAGGTCGCTGGTGCCATCTGTTGTTTTTAATTACGGGCGGTGTCGGAATAAAATAATAAGAGCAGAGAAAGATGTGTAGGGTGGGTTGGTAAGTGGTGAAAGACGGGTGGGTGTGCGTAGTTGGTCATAGTGGGATATCACCAATGTGTAACAGGGGTTCTAGTTACTGCCATTGCGCTTGACAGGTTCGAATCTCAAGGTGTGGTTGAGGTAGTGTGGTGGTGGTCGAGTTGTAACGGAGCTAGGTGGTAGCATTGGTGGTTCGAATCACGCTGCTGGTCGATAACGATGTCCGCCCTAGACGGGTACTTTTTAAATGGCTACTAAGGGATGGTGAGGGCTGGTGAGGGATGCCGCTGCCTCCCTCGCCCTCGTGTTGGGTTGTGGTCTGGGTCCTTCCAAGCTTTGTGTTTTCCTAGATCGATATTTTTTGATTGTCTGTGGGTTAAAAATGCCAGTTGTTGATATTAATCGGGGTATGTGTAACAAAGCACTGATACAAGGGATGTGATTATCGATCAGTATGGTCACTGTTAATTAAAATTTAAAACGTAAAGTTCGACAAGAACATCCCTTTTCTTAAACACGCGTCTAGTGGTTTCGGTGACAACCGTTTTATCTCCAGTAGGTTGGGTAATTTGACCAACCAGAAGAGACGATTCCATCTCTTTATACAAGTATTATGTTATTATCCATTTTGACCACTTTGCACCTTGTCACAATAGTGGATCAGCAGTTTGACTGCTAGACATCTTTTGATGAACGTTAGCTATCAGTATAATAATGACACAAGAAACGATTGACTTGAAACAAGTTCATAGCGAGATGGTGAATATGGCGCTGACTACTATTAGTTCCTACAATTCCACAAAGGCAAATAACTCGACGTTGTCTGGTTTAGTCGGTCAAATAGCCAAACAACAATCTGTGTTGTTCACGAGACTAGAAGGCAGTATCAAGCCCGAACATGTTTTCCAAGTCTTTGTTTTAGTCAGTGATGAATTCTTTGGTGATAACGTCATCAACTATGGGAGAATAATTATGCTGTTTACCTTTGGCATGCGTCTGGGTAAGCATCTGGTTGATAATTCTTACAACGCCGATGTGAATGTCCAAGACCTGGAAGAGGACTTCGCTAAATCTGTAGGCGAATATATGGCTGATAAACTAAGTCCTTGGATACTTCAACAACAAGGTGGTTGGCGGAATTTCTATGCTTTGACTGCAAACAAAGAAATTGATTAAAAACAGGCTTAAATCCCAGTATTTCGTTATTCTTGTGAGTGTGAGAGCGCTTGATTGTGGATATATAATACCTATAGTAAACCCCTTTGGGTAAATTGTGAGAGGGAGTCGACACGTTGTAATGGCAAGTGGTAAAATTGTGAGAGTCAGTGGGGAATTTGTGAGGTTAATTGGTCAATTTGATAAGTTGCGAAAGCAAATGGGGTAGTTGGTAGGGCAATTCGACAAGTTGTGAAAGCAAATTTCTTAGTTTGCTATAATTTTTTCTCCTTTTGGTTAATATTTCTTCATTTGGCTAGCGTATTTATTACTTTGGCCAACTTTTTTCTTACTTTACCAAACATATTTCTTAGTTTGGTTGGTATTTTTCTCACTTTGATTAGTATCTTTTCCAGTTTTGGTAATATATTTTCTTACTTGGTCGACAAATTTTCCTATTTTTTTTGTAAATTTGGATGACATATTTATAAGTTTGGTTGAAATATGTGTTTACTTGGCCAATATTTTTCCCATTTGGCTAACAAATTTTCCTATTTAGGTCGATATTTTTCTATCTTTGGTTAATAATTTTCTTCGTGTGGGTTAAAAAAGTTTCCTACTTTTCATAAGTTTGGTCGATATTTTTTCACCTTTAGTTAACAAAATGTCATATTTTTCATAAATTTACCGGCGATTTGTAAAAGTTTGGTCGACATATTTCTATATTTACCCAATATTTTTATTACTTTGGTCAGTTTGGATGATATATTTATAAGTTTGGTCAGCCTTTTAGTTGATTTGGCTAATATTGTTTTCCTACTTTTTATAAGTTTGGATGAGTCATTTATAAGTTTGGCCGATCTTTTTCACATTTGGGTAAGACATTTTCCAACCTTTTATGGGGTTGGACGAGCAATTTATTTACTTGGTCAATAGTTTTTACCTTTGGCTAATAAAGTTTCCTATATTTTGTCTGTTTGGATGCGCTATTTCTTTACATGGCCAATATTTTTTTCTCATTTGGTTAACAAATGTTCCTACTTTTCATAAGTTTGGTGGAGATATTTCTGTATTTGGCCGACATTATTCCCTTTTGGTTAACAAATGTTCCTACATTTCATAAGTTTGGCAGAGATTTTTATCAGTTTGGTCGACATTTTTCTGTGTTTACCCAAAGTTTTTATACATTGAAGCACATATTTTCCTACTTCGGTTGACATGTTTCTTAATTTGAGCAATATTTTCACCCTTCGGCTAACACATTTTCCTACTTTTTATAAGTTTTGACGCGCTATTTATAAGTTTGAGCGATATTTTTCCTATTTGGTTGATACGATTTTCTTATTTGCTTAATATGTTTTACATTTGACTTACAATTTTCCTTCTTTTTATAAGTTTGGTCGTGATTTTCCTATTTTTATTACCATTTTAAATTAGTTTGGTTATCATTTTTCCTACTTTTTATAAGTTTGGTTGAGATATTTATGTATTTGACCACCCTTTTTATTAGTTTGACTAACAATTTTCCTACTTTTTATAAGTTTGATTGAGATATTTGTGTATCTGACCAATATTTTGCCTATTTGGCTAACAAATTTTCCTAGTCTTTATAAGATTGAGTGAAATATTTATAAGTTTGTCCATCGTTCTGCCTATTGTATTACTTCGGTCAACATATTTCTTGATTTTACTATTATATTGTCTTGCTTGTTATAAGTTCGGATGAGATATTTCTGTATTTGACCACCATTTTTTATTAGTTTGACTAGCATTATTTCCTATTTTTTATAAGCTTGTTTGAACTTTTTTCTTTACTTGACCCATAGTTTTCGTCTTTAGTTAACACATTTTCCTGTTTCGTCGATATATTTATAAGTTTGGTTGAAATATTTCTTGACCATCAACATGTAACACCAGCTCATCACATGACACCCATATGGACCGTCAACACTAAAAACCAACAAGGGAACACAATTATTATACGTTTATTTTACAGTATTTCCAGTAAATTTTACAAAAATAAAATGAAGTACACAAAATGGTTGATCAACAGGTGGTGTTATACCTAATATGATCATATACACACCATGAACAACGGTGTCGAACCTTGGTCATAAACGGTGGTTATTTATTAAACGAGACAGAATTCTGGGATATGATAGAGATAAAAACTTATAGCTGGAATCGTCTCTGTAGTGTATTTGGTATTTGGACGTTGTTGCCTAGCGTATGTAAGAATGTCGTGTTCGTGTACTGTTTTGATAAAATCATCAAAGTTTTGTCTGCTTCGAATTAGTTGTGGAATTTCTAAGACAGAAGCGTTATTGAAAGATGCGTGGTAGAAGCGAAGAGCTTGTGTTTCGATGTGCCTAAGGACTACATGATAACTAAAGTTGATTTTGAATATGCTCCTTTGAGTGTTAAAGATCGTGTACAAGATATCTGTCCAGTCTTTAGGGTGCTGTGTCTGTGGACCAATAAAAAATGTATAGACAGACATATATTTGTTGATCTTGTGATGTGTTTTGATACTATTCCAGTTGTCGGTGTATACTTGTTTGACATCATCTGGTAGCATGTGTAGAGAAGCCGCTTCATCCTTGGGTTGTGTGTCGCTAACTGGATAGGTGTTTTTATCTTGTTTAGTATTCTTGTCGCTGACTGCCACCTCGCTATTAGTAGCCGCTGGTCTCTTACGCACTGTTGGTGAAAAATTTGTTGACGTTTCTGTTGGTATTACACTGGCTGGTGATCCTGGTGTTGTGTGTTCTTTTGTAATGTGGCGTTGTAGATTGTCTTTTCTGTTAAAATTATGACCACAAGTTTGACACGAATACACTTGCTCCTTGGCACTGTGACTGGTCCGAATATGGCGACGAAGATTACTTGAATCAGTGAAACCTTTCCCACAAGTTGCACATAAGTGGTTCTTAGATGCTTGCCTAGTAGACATCTTTTTAGGTACGTTCACTAGCGAGTTGATAGTGAGATAATCAACACTCGACTTGAAACCTGTTCACACCGAGCCTCTGTATATGATGTTGAATATAATTAGTTTATAACTTGCACTAATGGTAGATAACTTGACGTTGACTAGTTTAGGATACCAAATATCCAAACAACAAGATGTAATGTTCACTAGTTTAGTATGCGGTATCAAACCCGAACAAGTTGTACCAGTCTCTGTTTCAACCGGTGATGAAATCTTTGCAGATGCCGTTGTAAACTAAGGCAGAATAATGCTGATGCTTACACTTGGGATGCGTCTGGGTAAGAAACTGGTTGAGAATTCTTACAAGTCAGTTGTGAATAGCCAAAAACTGGGAGACAGCTCCACTAAATCGGTATGTCCGTATATGGTTGATAGTCCGTGGATACTAAGACAAACAGGTGCCTGGCAAACTTTCTACGCTTGAAGGCAAATAGCAGTTGAATAACCACAAAATTGAAGACTCGGTCGTTCGTCGTTCTTGTGTAAAGCGCAAGGTGAGTGAGAGCTGTGAGTTGGTTATATATTACATAAAGTAAGCCCCGCCCACAGTATAGTTGCCAGCCAATCAGTGATTGTCTAACATAAAATGTGGATCAATTCTAAGATCAACACCCTGATTGGTTGTAAGCCACACATCAGTTTGTTTGCTTCACAAGTCAAGCTGCCGCCGGAAGCCTCAATCAGACTCATCTCAAAGGATGGAGGTCTGCACATAGCTTTGCCGCATTATAGAACAGCTAGCAGTCATGTTGTTTAATTGTTATGGCCTTACGCCACCATCAGGTTCGATCTGCTTCAAGTCCGACACCCACAACGACATGGAGGGTCCTCTTTACTTTTTTATTTTATTGTTTTTTTTTTCTTCAAGGATTTCCTTTAACGATCTGAAAGTGTGTGATGAAAGTGGCTCGGAAGCTTTTATCTACTCACGCCGCCACTCACCCACCCCTTAACAACGAATATCACTAAGCCATACCTACCACTACTAGTACTAGCCGCCATCTTGACTTTTTAAAGTTTTCTTTTATACAGTGTGACGATAGTGCATAAACCAATACAGGTTTCTACAGCTCACTAATAACCGCAATAGGAAAACTGAAGCTATTGGCATTACAGAGTAAATTGCGAGGCAGGCAATCTCTCCCGCATTGGTCGACACACGATTCACCTGAGTTCTCCTTTGTTAACATATAATGGTGATATAATTAATAGTACCAACTGTCGCCAGCACACCTAATTCCCAATACACATTATTTATTTTACTATACACATGCGGATAATACTGACTTTTTGGTCACAGATGTTGTAAACCAACCTTTAACAAAGATACGAAACACGTGACACCAATGTTACTTTAACAGATTCCCCACATAGCGGGATTCGCTTCTCTGGCGCCTATGTTGGGTATATTCAGCGACCAGGGGCGTGATTTGAACCGCCAATGATACCACCTAGCTGCGTTACATACTCGCCCACTGCCACACTACACCACCACACAGCAGGTTTCGAACCTGACAAGCGCTATGGCAGCAACTAGACACCGTTGTTATACATTTACGGCTTAGAATACACTTAAAAAGAGCCGTCAAGGGTGGACACCCTTATCAACCAGGCGCGTGTTTCGACTCTCAAACGATGCCTACAACACCACCTATCCCCGTTAACCCTTGACTACTACTACTACATTACTCCACCACACAGTAGGACTCGAACCTATCAAGCGCATTGACAACAACTAGACACCCCTGTTACACACTGGTGATATCCCACCACATCCCCTATGCCCCTCTACGCACCCCATACACTTACCACCGATAAAGAATCGAGCTTCGAACTTATCACCTCCATATGAGGGGGCCTATGGTACCAACTAGCTTGTGTACGTCTATACAAACGGGAAGATAATTATTATTTTTTTTTCTTCTTTACCATGGCTGACAGCTTTATCACGCGCATCTCCAATGCGACAGTGTTACCATACAAATGTGAAGACAATGAAGGGTTATACAGTTGGTCACAGCTTGTGAAACAATTAGGAACGATGCCGCCACCGTTATCGAACTCGTCTTTACTGCGCCTACCCACCTAGTTCAATTGATCTTTTCCTTTGTTACACATACTCCGATTAATATCACCAACTACCTTGCATAATTTACAGGCCATTTAAATTCTTTTTAAACCCACAGACAATCAAAAACAAATATCGATCTAGGAAAAACACGAAGCGTGGAAGAACCCAGGTCACAACCCAACACGAGGGATTCATAGACCCCACCACGAGCCATGAGGCATAGACCCCTGGCGCCACAGTTAGGATGACTGGGAGTATGAACAATACAGAGTACTGTATCAGGCGACCTGTGCTTTGTTACACATACCCCGATTAATATCAACAACTGGCATTTACATTCATTTTTAACCCACAGACAATCAAAAAATATCGATCTAGGAAAACACAAAGCTTGGAAGGACCCAGACCACAACCCAACACGAGGGCGAGGGAGGCAGCGGCATCCCTCACCAGCCCTCACCATCCCTTAGTAGCCATTTAAAAAGTACCCGTCTAGGGCGGACATCGTTATCGACCAGCAGCGTGATTCGAACCACCAATGCTACCACCTAGCTCCGTTACAACTCGACCACCACCACACTACCTCAACCACACCTTGAGATTCGAACCTGTCAAGCGCAATGGCAGTAACTAGAACCCCTGTTACACATTGGTGATATCCCACTATGACCAACTACGCACACCCACCCCGTCTTTCACCACTTACCAACCCACCCTACACATCTTTCTCTGCTCTTATTATTTTATTCCGACACCGCCCGTAATTAAAAACAACAGATGGCACCAGCGACCTCCCTCGACCCCGACACTAATATACACCTGCCGGCAATATCGACTTTTTGCTCACAGATGTTCACCGATCTTACCAAAGATACAAATACATCAACCCGTATCAGCCGGCGCACACCAATCGATTATGTATAAATTATGTTCCCTCCTACCCTTCTTTGAGCTTACTAAACAATGCGGGTCCTCATAGGTCCTCATGGTCCTCCTTCTTTATTCTTTGTATATCTCATTGCTCATTGCTCAGTGGGGGTACCTAGAGACCCTATATACTACTGCCGAGCTAGCACAGAGGCTAGGACTATTGCTGGTCGGTCCGGTAGTGGTGGGTTCGAATTCCTGTCGAGATGGGAATTGTTTCACTGACCTGGGTTCTCAGATAGACCCAGTCTAAAATGGGTACCGAAAAATTATCCGGATAAGTAAAGTTGGCCAGTTTAATATTGACTACATCACCAATCGAGTGCCGATTGGTGTAAATTTGAGGCTAGCACCATAAACCCAATACAAAACGCCACATGTCCTGAAAAGTGACACACAACCTTTACTTACACTAACAAGACAGCGGAGAGATTTTTGAGAGTTGTCTGAAGACGACGACGACGACGACAACGACGAAGGAGATATAAAAGAAGAAGAAGAAGAAGAAGAAGAAGAAGAAGAAGAAGAAGAAGAAGAAAAAGCTGAAGAAGAAGAAGAAGAAGAAGAAGAATAATAATAATAAGAAGAAGAATAAGAAGAAGAAGAAGAAGAAGAAGAAGAAGAAGAAGAAGAAGAAGAAGAAGAAGAAGAAGAAGAAGAAGAAGAAGAAGCTGAAGCTGAAGCTGAAGAAGAAGAAGAAGAAGAAGAAGAAGAAGAAGAAGAAGAAGAAGAAGAAGAAGAAGAAGAAGAAGAAGAAGAAGGAGAAGAAGAAGAAGAAATAGAAGAAGAAGAAGAAGAAGAAGAAGAAGAAGAAGAAGAAGAAGAAGAAGAAGAAGAAGAAGAAGAAGAAGAGAAGAAATAGAAGAAGAACCACACAACATAACCACAAGCTGCCGCCATCAGAGAAGAAACTTCATCCAGCAGAATTACCATCTTCTTCTTCAGCGTAAACAGTTGTATTTAGTGTTGGGTGTAACTATTAATTAGACATGTACTATTTATAACACTGCTCTAGCATCGTTTTAAAATTATTATAATTGTCCCTAAAGCTTACTGAAGAATTGTAAAGTGTTGTCCCTAACCCAATGTCTTCATAATAATGCTACAGCTAATTGCTAATTGCTACAGCGCGAATTTGTGTAATGTCAGCATTTTCACGGACACAAATATAACGCTCTAGGAGAAACAGGCTGTATCAACCAAAAATCACTAATAGCATATAGAAAGAATATTTAACTAAAATGAAACCAGTTGAAAGAATAGTGACAACTGCAGTCCTTAAAGTGGTCGTATATTAAGGATATCAACAACAGAACGGCGAATCAGACAGTGCAAGCTCTGTACACAGGAATTTTCATGCTATTAAAGGCTAAGATATCCACAAAACAACCTAAAGATAAGCATCTGACGGAGCTGGATATGGCTCAACGCTAGCACCATTGTAATACACCCACTAATCTGTGGATAATGATGTTATACTCCACAATTATGGTGGATGACAGACCTGGCTAACTATGACATCTCGTTCTGGGATGTGTAGGTGGGCGAGCATGAACCACATAATTTATTTCAGGAAGGTGTAAACATCTTTGTCTGATCTATGAAACGATATTAGAAACTGTCCTACTCATTTGCTGTTAGGTGTTCTTTATTGTATTCAAGTTAATGATCCAGACTAGAGTTTTCCTGTTCACGTTTATTTTTTTTCTTTCATATTTCTAGATTGTGCAGTGGCTGTTATTTTTTTTATCTCCAAGCGGTAAAGGCATTTTGTCCGTTTCCTTCTGCTTGCTGTTACACGCTTGCGTTCCTTCTTGACCCCATTTAGAACATCTACGTTGCTCATTCCGGCTTCCTATACAGATATCATAACGAACTAATCCGTGGAAATGCCACGCCGCTAGCTTGCAGTAAACATGTAAACTAGGATCTGAGAGAAAAGTGCCACGTTTCTAACGGTAACCTCGGGTGTTCACCTTGGCCCTGGAGGACACAGATTACAGCCAGTAACAACATGGGCAATCTTCCCAGAAGATCGCACATTCCCGGTCCACAAAAGATGTCCGGTCTGTGTCAGTAAATGACGTCAGCAGTAAGGACTCTTATCCACCCTCGAGGCTACTGGGTGTATAGCACTGGCTGAATATTATATAGACCAATCGTCACTCGATCGGGCGATGTGGTCAATATCACACGGGACGACTTTACTTCCATGAAATTTCCTGGTTCCTAGTTTAGACTGGAACGAGCTGGGAGACAAGATCAATGTTTAAACAATGCGCCTCCATGTGGATTCGAATACATGACCACCTGGTGGGCAACGCCGACTATGTGCTCTCTGGTCATTCTGTATGGATCACAGTTCTGGAGGGCAGTTTGGGGTGAGAGAAAGAAGCTGCCTAATGATATAGAAGCTGCCTACAGAAAACAAGTGGACTGTTCTGTCAGTAGACAATTTTACATCAAGAATTGTGTACCGGCAGCAAGCAGGAAGCCATAAACACGATTATTTCAGGCAGACGGCGAAGCTCTCTGGACATGTGGTCAGAAGAGGCCTAGACTCCATCACCAGAACTTCCGTGCCGTGGACTACAGAAACTGTCATTTACCACCTTGCGGTGTATGGCAGAGGGATCTTTGAGCCTGAGGAATCAAGGCCGCCTGGCTAGTGCAGTCGCCGCGAATTGTGCAGGTTAGGATTTTCTTTTTGCCCCCGACAGAAAAAAAATCCCACACCTTACCGAGGGATTGAACCCGGGTCTCCCGAAGGAGAGTCCGGCGTTCTAGCCACTCGGCCAGCCTCAAAGCGTAAAACCAGGTCAACATACTTCAATCTGGCGCAGAACGTTGCAAGCAGGTACACAAGCACAACAACCACTGGGAGAGAGAACGACGTCACGTGAACAACACCCAGAGACGTAACAGTTACCGAATGCTTTCTCGTCAGGTGTCCAAGAATCAAAGAAGAACAGGAATATGAGTATCGAGCACTGACGAAAGCTGTGAGACGAAGCTTGGAAGAGTCGTTCTACAAGGCAGCGTGTGGTCTTCATGCTGGGAGGACAACAAACATGCATGCAGCTCACGAGTCTAATGTTCTAACAGAACAGTCTAGCTATCACTTTATATAAAGGAAAAAAAAACATGCTTCTTTCATAGAGCTAACGCTGACGTGCACATTGCCTATTGTGTCTATGTGGTTTATATAATATCATATTATAACTACAACAAAATCGTCACAAGACCTGTCTAGTGGACAAACTAAAAAAAAAAAAAAAAGAAGCAAAAGTAGACGCGAGCAAAACATCATCTGATTACATAAATAAATAGGTTAAGTTAAGCAAAGAAACCAACCCTCGCTCCATTTGAGCAAACATATTGATGCATTATAAATGAGCGGATTCCACCCGTTTCTAACCTGAGATTACCGGGGAGATAACATGCTCCATATTCGAACAATGTCACTGACTATGAATTTTAAGTATTTCGGCCAAAGTTTAATTCATTTCATATGATACATAACTCTCCAGTATACACCTGACGAGATGCAACCAAATGTGCCAGGCCAGGAATCCTGCAATATTTTAGATATTATGTGTAGCATCTGTATGTAAACTACTGGATTGCCTAGACAATCAACGCGGGCCTGATCGCAACGTCCTGCCAAGGACATGCGACATGTGTTTGAGGCGTGTTGGAGAGGTGTTAATTCATGAGCCTGTTACACGCGTTGAGGCGCACTGGGCATATGCTGCCAGGTCTATGTTTGTATTAAGCAATCAACACTTCAGGGGTGTCATCGTCAGCATAACATCGGCGGCATTTACTTCCCACAACATGTCCTGGTACCCATTTAAGTTGGGTCGACCTGGGAGACCAGATGCATTGTCACTGATCCAGGGCCAAACCAAAAAGTAGGTTTGGACCAAACAAGGTGCACAATCAAATGAACATGTATTATAATGTAAATGTCCATTCACTGAGCATTGACATTGATACAGATACCGCGAAACGAAACAAATAAGCCGATGGTTATATTATGGCGATATATCGACCTTCTGTTCAAATGGGAAATCATACTTGGCGATATTCAATCCTTCGGCACTGAATCAGTTAAAAATCGGCTTTACCGCAAATTAAAACCCTTGACCACTGGGACGGACAGACAGGCGTGCTAACCAATAAGCCGCAACGCCTGGCATGTGTATATATCTCCAGACATCCTGGGTACATACAGAGAAGACAAATATAGGACAGTTCTCCTGTGTTTCTGCACGTAGTCTCTATATATGCAACAGCTAGCATGCCCAGATCTATCTTAGCAAACATGTAAAGGCATACAGAAGATCATGTCCTTACATAGTCTATGCAAGCATTCAGACAAGACAAGCCAAATATAGGACAGTTGATGTTTAAATTGTTCTCCTGTGTTTCTGCATTTGGTCTCTACATAAGCAACACCAAGCATGCCCAAGATGGTCTCAGTACATATGTATGGGAATACAGAAGATCGTTTGCACATATAGTCTATGCTAGCATTCAGACATCAAGAGAGACACAAATGTAACGACTAGCGCAGTATCTCAGCACTGATCTGACTTCACGTGCTGTTCCTACAAGCAGTCTGCGACATCAAAGGTCAAGGAGATTTCAGAGACACAGATCAACAATCTAATTTGTGCAGCAATCCCACAAACCTCTGCTTCAGGTTCCGGTTCAGCTTTTGGAGTTTCCTGTTAATGTTATCACATAAATAAAAAGTATACATTTCAGCGGTTCGTATTTTAGTCATGCACAATAAACACATTAAGCGATGACAATGAATTTAACATTAAAAAAACGTTAATTCTTCACGGACTTGACAACCGTGTTGGCAATAACTTACCTTAATCACGTGTGCACGTGAAAACACTGTACATGCAATATTTTATAAGCAAACATGCTTTCTCATAAACATTATTAATTGAAGGTTATAAACCAGTCAGCAGCACCGGTTCTCATCCCGGTGGAGAGCACACAGGGACTGGACGCACAAGGCGACAGAGACCCTACCGAAGGGTTCCAGTAGTGACCGACTGAAAGTCACTGCAGATTTATGTTATCTAAAATGTTTGTGTAAATGCGTAAATGCTATTTATTTGGTTTATTCTGATTGGTAAGCATCACTTTCAATGTATAAGGTTACTTCCGTTACTCTATACAGTGCACGAACACTTTAGCACAGGATTTAAATGTGTATATATATATATATATATGTGTGTGTGTGTGTGTGTGTGTGTGTGTGTGTGTGTGTGTGTGTGTGCGTGCATTCCTATTAAATGAAATGAGCCAAGAAAACAACAGTGATTCATCGCTATCATATAAAGAACTAAGACAACAGTGGTTGATCGCTGTCGTAGAATGAGCATAGGTAACAACAGTGGTTGATCGCTGTCGTAGAATGAGCCAAGGTAACAACATTGGTGGATCTCTCACATACAATGAGCCATATATATATATATATATATATATATATATATATATATATATATATATATATATATATATATATATATATAGTTATTTATCCAGGTGCAACAACAATAGCAAATGTAAAATTAAAAGCGCTGACCTACAGAGTACATAGTTCTGTACACGTCCACTCGAACGTAAATCTGCCTTTCTTAATTTTCAACAATATTCTATCTATATCCGAAATATAATGTATATACCACAGATTTTGTTTTTCAACCTATGTTGTATTTGTTTTATAAAGTATGTATAATGAAGTTCTGTCTTTCACTTAGTTGTGAATATTTATACTGGCGATCATCTTCTATAAAATGGGAATACTTTAATCTTTGATTAACAGCTTTACAAATGTCATGTTCGACTTTCCTTACATATCCACTAAATACAGATTTTAGATCTACTTATTTATCGAGTAATCTTTCTCCACATTCTCTGAAGCTAATTATCCGTACTACGTTGTCTACTGACGTGGGCTGATTGCATGCATTGGGACACATATTCTTTGAATAATTGTCTGTGTGGTACATATTTACGCCATGCTCCAGTCATAGCGTGAAATATTATTCTGTTTATGACATAATTCACAATTTTATTCATAGAGGCATTGCCTTTTCGTAAGCCATACCAATTGCGCTTACGAAATTCGAGCAATTTTCAAGAGGCAATTTTGCCTTAATAGCAAGTTGTAGCCTCAGTAATTTTCCGTTACATGAAATGTTAAGTTGATCTGTTATCTGAGAATGTAGATGTAAATAGTTAGTGTTAGTTGTTTATATATCTTTCACGATAACTGTCGTGCTTTAGACTGTACTCCTCACACCACATCTCGTGTTGTGACAAGCAACAAAAACAGAAGTGTAAATACTTGTGTAGGCAGCCTTCCATCTTGTATTTCTACGATATGTTGATGGAAAGTGTCTCATAGCTAATAGTCATACCCCCACCCCAGTCTTCCACATAGTGAGACTGATAACCAACCTTCTGGAACAGGAGCGAATAATAGAAAGACCCATGTGCATGGCGTGCGCTTTGGAAACCGTCCGCAGCTGATATGATCCCCAGTGGAGACAGTATGGCTCTGGGGTCGACCTAGCTTCATAACAATTCTTACCAGACAATTTTCAGGTATTTATCTGATAAGGAAAGGCAATGAAGAAGGGAACTGGTCATTAACACTATATACCACAGACTAGAATATGTGGGAGTCTAATACTTCACATCTCAACGGTAGCATCTGCTATGGACTATGCTTTATCCACAAACATCACAACAACTGACGTTTTAACGTCAGCAGCCTTTGCTGAAAACATGAACATAAAATGTGATGATGATAATGATGATGGCAGTGTATTGTATCAGTTTACATTGTCATCATACATACACAGCATTTAATAATTTCATACTGTCCTCGTCATCATCATCGTCAACAGCATCATCCTAATCACAAATGCATTGAAAGATTTCAAATAGTCACCATCGTAAATGATATGTAAGCAGTATTTATAGATTTCATATTGTTATCAACATTATTATCATCATGATACTTAAACACTATTTAGAAATATTATATTGATGTTGACGATATGAAAGATTGTGTTGAGAACATACAACATAGAGCATGCTGTGAACATCAGCCAGTTCACGGGTTGATATGTACACAGACGAACGGCCCTTTATAGCATGCAGGTCTGCGAGGGGCGGGGTATGGGTACACAAGTCAGGAGGGTCGGCTTCATTGCAGCATGTTTTACCTCGTCTCACTCGGTCTCTCTCCGCAGAACGGCAAGATGCTTGCCGAGAGCATCGCACAAAGCAAGAACTCCGTACCTTCAGCGATGACCGCCCTGGAGGTTCCGGGAGGGAAAACAATTATACTCGCGGTCTTAACGGCGTGGTCCGATAAACGAACCTGCAGCCTCCAGAACGCGAGGCAGAAGTCGTAACCACTTTGTCACGGAATAAGGGTGATTACATAAAGATATGGAGAACAGTGGGAAACCCTGTGGTGAAATAAACGACGCGTGAATAATTTCATTTACAAAAACCAGGGGCAGATCACTAGCTTGGGGTTATGCTCTAGTACAGTGGTTCTCAACCGGTGGGGAACCCTCCACCCTCCCTCCTAGGGGGACATTTTAGGGTTTCCAGGAGGGGGGGGGGGGTGAATTAAGATTATTTCAAAATCGCATTAATGTAAGAACCGATTACTTCATTTTGTTTTTCCCTCGATAATTTACAGTTCTGTACTTCTCGCCCTTCTGACACTCATTTTATAACGTAAGTAGACCCTCAAATCACGCTTTATGTAGACGTCTAGACTTGTTCTAGTATGTGTTATTACATTTAGCTTCCATTTTACATATACTGTGTAAGGATGCGTGGGGGTGGGGGGATTTATAGGGAAGAAATACGAAAATGGGGGGGGGGGGGGTGTGACGTTCTGAAAATATGGTGAAGGCGTGCATGGACCAAAAAAGGTTGAGAACCACTGCTCTAGTTAAACTATGTACATCAAAGGTAGATAACCAGATTGGGAGATGATTGAACATATATTGATATTCTAGGAACATATACGTTTGGAAAAATACATTCCTGCCAAGCATGTGAGATATATAAATACGTAAATGCATCAAGAGGTAGGTATACATATAAGTCTATATAATGATAAGTCCAGATATGGAAGCAGAACTTGCTGTGGGGGTACATGTAGGGTAAATACATCGTATAGTGGACATTGGGAAATGTCTAACAGGGTAGCAGGCGGGTGGGCTTATGTTTTAGGTTTCATACAAATCAAAGGAGGTGCAGTTCTGTCAGTTATTTTGGAAACAAGTTTCGTTCTAATGCAGTGAATTTAATAGGACCACGGTGGTTCTAGAAAAACCTGGGATAGAAAAGATAGTTGATGAAATAATTAAAAATGAGGCAAGTGAAATATTTCGGCCACGTTAAAAGATATACCATACTGGAGGGTAAGGTTGAAGGTCAGCGAGTAAGAGAAAGACAGCGATACAAGTGGGAAGATAACACCAAGAGAGGGGCGAAAAGCAGTCAGACAGTATATAAAATCAAGGCGAGAGACAGTATTAGAGACGCATTGCAGCCAAACACTCACTGTGGAGACGGCACCTGATTGATTGATAATGGGACCAACAGAGTCGTGAGATCGACTCAGTCAAACAGATTGGGTGCCAGAGATTTACCAGGGAAAGAAAAGGTTGCCCGGGCATAATGCTGACTAAATTAGCTCGGACAGTGAAACTATGGGCAGAAAACCGGAGGCATATGATGAATGGCTGACAAATGAAAGACGTTACTTATTAGTGTCCACATTACTTCATCTGCTGGTACTTACACTACTCAATTGACTATTGCTTACTTTGTTTTATCCTCTAATCCTTAATTAATCTGTTTCATAGTAGTAGTAGTTACTTTACTCTGTTTAATATTATCATTTTCCTTCTTCTTATTTCCTTAACCCATGATTAATTACAATTTTGACTAATTTTTGTGTATGGTGTAAGATAGTCAGCCTCAGACCAACCCTCTTTAGTTGCCCTAGGCCACCTGCACAGGAGGTTTGCAGTGTTACTATTCTTACTTCTTTTTTGGGGGCCTGGCAACACACGGTCGTTATTACTATTTACTGTACTTTATTTCTTTAGTGCATACTTTACTCTTTTCAGTACTACTGATTTTACTCTTTTTACTACAACTTACTTTAGTCCATTTAGTTCTTACATTACTCAGTTTATTAGTACTTACTTTACTGTTTGCTAACGCTTTCTTCACTCTGTTTACTCGTACTTACTTTACTCAGTTTACTCGTACTTACTTTACTCTGTTTACCAGTACTTATTTTACTCTGTTTACGAGAACATACTGTTTACTAGTATATACTAATTACTAGTACTTACTAGTACTTTACTCTGTTTACTAGTACTTACTCTGCGCGGCCTTCCTAACAACGACGAATTCCTTTGGAACACTACTTGGACAATTACACTGTTTAAATGATGCCACGTACAGCTAGGACAGTATAAGCATTTATAAGATGATGCTATATACTTTACCTATACAGTGTTAGTACACTATGATATAGCACATATATTTGGCGAGGCACTGAACAGTTAAAGGGTACGCTGTCTTTTATCAGACTTGCCTGTTAGTTGCGATGTAGAGACTGACTGACTAACAGACAGTTGTAGGGTTGATTAGTGGAGCAGTGAGAAAAAAAAAAGAATGAACATACATTCAGTGTTAAGGGCTGGCAATAATCATGATATAAATATACAATGTAAATATGTGAGTAGACAACACTGAGTCAAGAAGCTGGGAATACCTCCTCCTCATCCCCACCTCTTCGGCGTCGGCTACGAAAACTGGAAGTCTCCTGTAAGGTGAGTCAACATCTAATTTAGTAACAACAGCAAGCAGAAATGTCACGACAATATGTTTCCTGTAAGGTGAGTCAACATTGTAGCAACAGCAAACAGACATGAAACGTTAATATGAGAAACAAGAATAGCCATGTTTCATCACTGCTGGAGTTGCTTCGGTTAAGTGTTGTCCTTGAACCTGGCAACCTTCGAAAAATAAACATAAAAGTAAAGGAGGAAACCAACATTGTGAAATCAACAGCGGTCACCCCAGCATACGACAGTCTTGCCATAATAAAATGGACAAGTGCTGGAAAAA
This sequence comes from Cepaea nemoralis, assembly GCA_014155875.1. Taxonomy (NCBI): domain Eukaryota; kingdom Metazoa; phylum Mollusca; class Gastropoda; order Stylommatophora; family Helicidae; genus Cepaea; species Cepaea nemoralis. The sequence goes on from JACEFZ010016114.1 coordinate 29,446, forward strand.
AAATGGTGACCACAAGTGCGGTAACTCTTTATGTAGCCAACGGTCCATAGGTGGCGCTAGCGCTGCTCATGTTTCTCTAATTGTACGCACAAATAATACAGTTACAACAGTTCGTTTATATGAGAGACCATCATAATCTTTAGGAACGGTGACAACATAGTGGCTGGTGAGTTCGCCTGTCGGTCTACTGGTTCTGGTTTGAATCCCCTTCGATACAAGTTGTAATTGTCTACAGGTTCAGGCGGTCAGTACGATACTGACCATGTCCCCCAACGTGGGCCATTCGGTCAAGAAAATATGGACCTAGCACAAGATGTCCTTTTCATACCAGAGTGACATGTCAATGGGGTTCTCTGCAGTGGCAATCTGGACAGTGGGCAAACCGAAGCTGAAACCATCAACAGAAGCATTGCCCCATCACAACATGACGTGTCTTCTGTGTACATTCAACAGAACCTTTACCCCACCACAACTTGACGTGTCAGCTGTTTACATTCAAGAATTTATACATTCAAAGACTGTAAACAACTGTTCCTCTGTCGCTGACAAGCAAATCTGACCACAGGAAAACAAATAAAATCACTTCTAGATAAACAGTCATAGCATTCGGAAATAAGTTCGTTTACTAAACAATCGCTATTATAATAACGACTTTGTAAACTACTAGAACCGATTAGTTAGATTTAGTAATTATTATATTAATGTAACAACAAAATACAAAATGGAAAAGAGTTTTCCAGATAAATCTAGAACCCGTCAATACTTTACTGGCAATATGGGATATCTCTCTCTAAAAAAAATAAATAAAAATAAACTGCTCTCACAGAATGTATTAACTGTCACCAGAATACCACATAATAACATCAGCTGTGATCATAATAGCATAAGACTACATTAGCCGTGGTCATAGAAGAACATAAAACTATGTTAACAGAAGACTATGTTAGATTTATGAGAATAACATAAGACCACATAAGCGGTGAAGACAGAACATAAAGCTACGTTAGATGTGATCAGAATAACATAAGCCAACATTAGCTGTGATCATAGAAGAACATAAGACTACGTTAGATGTGATCAGAATAACATAAGCCAACATTAGCTGTGATCATAGAAGAACATAAGACTGAGTTAAATGTGATCAGAATAACATGAAACTACATTAGCGGTGATGCTAGAAGAACATATAACTGCGCCTGATATCACCAGAATAACATAACACTGCATTAACTGTGATCATAGAAGAATATTAGACTACGTTAGTTGTGATCAGAATAACATAAGACAACATTAGCAATGATCATAGAAGAACATTAGACTACGTTAGATGTGATCTGAATAACTTTCCTAGCTGTGATCATAATAAAACAAGACTACATTAAATATTGAGCACAACCCACTACTGGCAACGCCGATCGCATTCTGGTATGAACCTAAGGCCTATCCACGTCAATATGGAAGCACTATACTCGAGTTTCGCCCTCATTTGAGCTCGTCAGTAGTGCATATCCCTGACCGGACCCGGAAACAGTCCCGGATCACGCGTGTGAAGCGGGTGTGTAACCACGCGGCACACACTGGACACACCAAATTATCACAACAGAATATCACAACGCTACCCATCGTAGGCTATGCTCAAGATTGCCCAAGACTACATTAGACGGTCCTCTAAAAGTACTGGAGAGTTTTGGTCATAGACCATAACTTTATGAAGGGAAAATCCCAACTGCACCTCCCCGCGGTAGAGGATGGAAACACACTACGGTGTGGCTAACACAGCTCTGGGGACCGAGTATCCACCGGAATAAGTGGACAACTCTGCAGCTGAGCAGAGCAGGGCACTCACTTGTCCTTACAGTCGGAAATGGCTGTCAAAGGCAGAGGTAAAAAGACCACCATGTGAATGTGGAAGGCAAGGGGAAACCACCACATTATCTTCCCAAGACTTCATGGCAAAACATATATCAAAGTTAGTGAAGGACGTTGATGGCTGTCTTAGGGCATCCTCGTCCGGTAGGGACAGTCATGAGCCACAGGTGACACCAGACCGTCATCCAGCTACTGATGGCAAAATCTTAACTAAAATAAATAAATTTAGAGTAGGAACATGGAATGTTAGGACATTAAATGAGCTAGGAAAGTTGACCAATGTTCTAAGAGAGATGGATAGCATGAAAATGAATATACTAGGCGTTAGTGAGATGAGATGGAAGGGATCGGGCAAAATTATAGCTGACAATCACACAATAATTATTCTGGAGGGGATACACATGAAAAAAGGTGTAGGAATAATATTAGACGAACAAACAGCCAAGTCAATTAATGGATACTGGTGTATTTCAGATAGAGTTATTATGGTAAAATCAAAGGCAAACCAATAGACATAAATATTATACAAGTATATGCACCAACAGCAAGCAGTAGTGATGAAGAAATACAACACTTTTACGACGAAATAGAAATGGCGATGGCTCAAATTGGATCACAAGAAATAAAGATAATACTTGGTGATTTTAATGCAAAAGTAGGAAAGGGAAAATGGAGGATGTAGTGGGGAATTATGGTTTAGGTACAAGAAATGAAAGAGGGAAAAAGCTAATAGAATGGGCAAATATCAATGATATGATAATTGGAAACACATGGTTTAAACACCATAAAAGACGACTGTACACATGGATAAGCCCTGATAAGAAAATACGCAACCAAATTGACTACATACTAATTAATAAAAGATTTAGAAAATGCTTTAAGGAATGTAAAGGACAATGCCTGGTGCTGACTGTAATAGTGATCATGTACCACTATGTGGACAAATAAAAGTAAGATTAAAGAGAGGGAAAAAAATGGTTAAGAACATGCGACTTAATAAAGAGGTTCTAAAAATAGATAAAGAAATGCAAGAACAATACAGAGTGACTGTAAAAAATAGGTACAATGCAATAACTAAAATACAGAGTATAGATGAACAATGGGAAATGTTAAGGGGCTCCATTCATCAAACTAGCAAAGAAGTATTACTGGAGAGAGGCAAAATAGCTAAGAAAAAATGGATGAATGAAGATATCTTAAAACTGATGGACAAAAGAAAACAGAGTAAAAATGACAAACAAGAATACGCTAAGATAAATAAAGAAATAAAAGATAAATGTGGGAAGGCTAAAGAAAGTTGGTTAAACGGGCAATGCAAAAAAATTGAACTAAATTCCACTAAAGATACAAAAAATATGCACAGACAAATCAGTGAGCTTACAGGAAGAAAAATAAGAATAAATACAGGGTGTTTGAATCAAAAAACAGGAAAGATAATATTAGAGGAAGATGCTATAATGAAGAGGTGGAATGAGTATATAAGAGAATTATATGACGGAGAAAGGGTAGAATTAACAGAAGATAGTAACTTAGAAGGTCCACCTATTCTGAAAGAAGAAGTCGCTGACGCTATGAAACGTATGAAGAAAGGAAAAACAGCTGGGCCAGATGAAATCACAATAGAAGAACTGGAAGTATTGGGAGAATTTGGAGTAGATATATTAACCAAAATGTTGAATGATATTTACAGCAGTGGATATTTACCCAGTGATATGCTGAAATCTGTATTTATAGCTATACCAAAAAGACCAGGAGCAATTGATTGTGAAAATTTTCGTACAATTAACCTTATAAACCATATCACTAAGCTTCTACTCAGAATCATAATGAGAAGAACCAAAAAGAAAATAAAAATGGAAATTAGTGAAGAACAGTATGGATTTGTGGAAGGAAAGGGCACAAACAATGCAATTTATACATTACGGACACTAATAGAAAGGTCAGTAGAGAAACAGAGAGACATATATTTGTGCTTCATAGATTATACTAAGGCATTGATAAGTAAAACATGATGAACTGATTAAAATGTTGGAAGATATCAACACTGATGAAAAAGATTTAAGAATAATAAAGAATATTTACTGGAACCAAGCAGCAGCAATTAAAATGGGAAATAAAGAGGGTAGTTACGAACAGATAAAGCTAGGAGTACGACAAGGGTGTGTCTTGTCACCAGATCTTTTCTCCCTGTATAGCGAAGTAATAATGAGAGAGATCAAAGAGATGACAGGAATACTAGTTGGAGGTTATAATATAAATAATATACGCTATGCAGATGACACAGTATTGGTGGCGGATAATTCAACAGACCTACAACAATTATTAGACGTTGTAGTAACAGAGAGTGCAAGGAAAGGACTCTCCTTGAATATCAAGAAAACAGTAACAATGGTAATATCAAAGAAAATGGTGACACCAAAATGTGACATAGAAATAGAAGGGAAAATCCTTAACCAAGTTGATAATTTTAGATACCTAGGGGCATTTATAACATCAGATGGAAGATGTACAACAGAGATTAGGAGCAGAATAGGGCAGGCAAAAGCCGCATTTCAGAAAATGAAGAGTATCTTATGCAATAAGTCACTATCACTGAATGTAAGAAAGAGAGTGATGAAATGCTATGTAGAACCAGTTTTGCTGTATGGCAGTGAATCTTGGAATGTAAATGAACAAATTAAGAAGAAATTAGAAGCAACAGAGATGTGGTTCCTGAGACGAATGTTGCGAATTCCTTGGACTGCCAGAGTAACTAACGACGACTGCCTGAAACAGGCTAACTGAAACTAGAACATTATATACAACAATAAGACAGAGACAAACAGCTTTCCTCGGTCATGTGATGAGAAGAGAGGCATTGGAGAACATCGTAACAACTGGAAAGATCGAGGGGAAGAGAGGCAGAGGTAGACCAAGAGAAGTGATGCTGGATGGATTGAGACGGTGGCATGGAGGAATATCAGCAGCAGAGTTGATCCAGAAAACCAAAGACCGAGATCTATGGAGAGCCATGAACGCCTACGCCAGCCGGCACGGCACTTGATGATGATGATGACATTAGACGCGATCATAATTTTAAAAAAATATATAGAGAAGTGAAACAACTACTTATATAACAAAAATGGCGATAAAATAACATGTTATAGACAAAAACTGGAAGAGGATACGACACCAAAAAAAAAAAAAAAACCAACTCCGTAAACAATGCTTGCATTAGAAACTAGTATAGACGTGTTTTTATAGGTCTATATAGATAGCAGAATTCAGAGAAATACCCTAGATGATGAGATGAGACCCCAGGACAACATAGAAATTAAAGGGAGTTTAGCAAATTGTGATTAAATAATTTAGTATGTAAATTAAGAATAGCCAGATCAACGACTGATTATTGTGGAAAATTGAACATTAATGTGCATTTATATTCACGCAAATTCAACATTAAGAACATAATTTAGGTCGATTAAACCAAATACAAGATTATTGTGATTAGTGCAAACATTTAAAAGTCGCAGAAATGGCTAACAAAAATGTAGAAATCCTTGACAAATGCACGGAACTAACAGACAACTCAATGGGCATTTCTGAAACGGAATTATTCTTGCTGTACGCAGTCAGTAAAAGTTGCACTAAACAACAGGAGCGAGCTCAGCACGACCGAATGGATAAGAGCGCTGGCTCTTAAACTTCCGGTGTGCTGATGCCGAGGTAGCAGGTTCAACCCCTACACCGGTCAGTTGGGCTAAAATGTACACATCTTGTCCTTGACCTTGGGACGTAAATTCCAAGTACATCAGAAGTCGGCGTGGGTTCGCCTGATGGCGAGGGACACTGGTAACAGGGAACGTTAATCCACAAGCAAAAATAAATCCAGTACACGTGAAGTAGTAGCACGTGTGTGGCCTACACTTGAGTTCAAAGGGAGCCAAGGAAAAAATACAGGCCCAATATCTTCTTCTTCTTCTTCTTCTTCTTCTTCTTCTTCTTCTTCTTCTTCTTCTTCCTTCTTCTTCTTCTTCTTCTTCTCCTACGTCTGCTTCTTCTTCTTCTTCTTCTTCTTCTTCTTCTTCTTCTTCTTCTTCTTCTTCTTCTTCTTCTCTTCTCCTACTTCTGCTTCTTCTTGCTAGTCTGGAGCAGCTATGATAGTTTTAGTTTAGTTTAGTCGATGGATCAACATCACGGCATACGGGTGTAACCCATAAGTGCTCCGTTCTTCTCCCAACTCAAACCTGAGCTTGGAGAAACTCAGCTCAGTGCACGAACTCCGTAGCACGGCAAGGATCCTGAAATACTTTGGTAGATTTTTAACTCGAAATTTTGCCCGGCAGCGCCGTTAGGTTACTCTTTTTCAATTTCCAACTGCCAAGGGATTTTTTTACGTACGCAACAATACACACAGGCGTCCGATCTCACTACCCAGAGACCAGGGAATTCCACGTGAAAAAATCCCGGTCCACACCGGGGCTTGAACCCGGGACCTCCAGCACTCGAGGCGGACACCATACCTCGCAGCCTATGATAAATCCGATCCTGTCTGTCATTTGATATTTTGATAAAGTTGACATTTGGGTATATATACCCACTGATAACAATATATATCAATAATAATATTCGCAGACGAATAGAATAAAACAATAAAACACAAGAAAATAAAAAAGTCTACACAATATTGTAATCAAATAAAAAGTATGTGCAATACTATAAGCAGACCGTGCGTGGGGCAGGGGCATTTCTAGGGAAACGTGAACAGCCCCGTCTGATGTATGCGTATCTTCACCCTTGTCAAGATAGGCTTATCAACTCAGATGAAATTGTCTCCCTTGCTGTCAAGCAGAGGTATATGTTGCACTAGTAATCTGTTAGATTAACGTGTCACTTGATTCCTATTTTAACTACACTAAACACTGGATTCCCACTTAACTGCACTAACACTGGATTCTTATTTTAACTGCAATAAACACTTGATTCCCAATTTAACTGCAATTAACACTTAATTCCCAATTTAACTGCAATAAACACTTGATTCCCATTTTAACTGCAATAAACACTTAATTCCCAACTTAACTGCACTAAACACAGGATTCTTATTTTAACTACATTGATTCTTATTTTCACTGCATTAAAATCATTTTATTCTTATTTTGAAGGCATCAATTCTTATTTTCACTGCACTAAACTCATTTTATTCTTATTTTGACGGCATTAATTCTTATTTTGACTGCACTAAAACAATTTTATTTTGACTACACTAAACACCTGAATGTTACTTTGATTGCACTAAAATAGTGGCACACGTCACATTCGGAAGAAACTTACACACTCGAAATAATAATTGGAATACAAATTAAAAATTAGCCCAAAACAGTTTAAAAGAGGGGGATTTATTTCAACACAAATATAACTTTAAATCATAATTTATAAACAGTTTAAAACGGAGGAAGGTATTTCAGCAAAAAATGCACAACGAAGCCTGGTGATAAAAGAAGATAACTGCAAGCTGTGCTGTGTGAAAGTAAATTTAGCAAACGTGAATATAATGATAACAGCAAGATAGAAGAAGTATACCTCTGCTGCAGATTCATCTTCCGTTCCTCGACGTCCTCTCCTACTACTACGTGTATCCTCCTCGGCCGGAGGTGCATCTCTGTGGATTGAGTGTGGGAGGTTGGGGAAAGGGAAAATCGAGTGGTAAGTACAACTCATTAAGAAATGGACAGCCTTCAAGTATGTAGATTTGATGGAGGCTAGCTATAGTAGTCTAACTGCTAATGAGATGTCTGGATAGACCAGACGTTTACAGTTACTCATAATTATCTGGTCTTAACCATGCATCTTTTCGTACCCGACATCATCGTCATTGAGCGTCGTCTCGTCCCCGGAGCTATGTTATCATCATCATCATGTGCCATGCCGATATGCGTGGGCGGTCATGTTTCGCCATCTCGCAAGATCATCCGAGTCGTGGATCAGTTCTGTGTTCTTGTCGAGACCATGCTACGCGGCCAAGTCATCAGGATATTTACTCCTATGCCTTCCTCTTGATCTTTCCCCCTCAAACTTGCCAGTTGTCACGAAGTTCTGTAATTTATTTCTTCTCATACTGTGTCCAAAAATTGTGACTGTCTACGTTTAATTTCTCTAATCAGTTTACGGTTCTCATTTGCTTCTTGTAGGACTTGCTCATTGGTTTTCCTGTGTGTCCATAGTGTACTACCTGTTAAATGTTACCGAACAATTGTAAACGACATTTCATTAAAGCTATCTATGTAAAACTCCTCCTCCTCCTCCTCCTCCATTCACTTTCAGACCTCTGTATGTATAAATCAAAAGTATGCAGCATCGACTTAAGCTTGTTGAGAACATCTACATAGAGTGTGTCTTTACATGGGGTGTAGTCCATCATAGCTTTCTCTGTTCTGCATATATCGGATACTCCTGCAACAAATGTTTAGCTGTCATTTTACTAGTTCCACAGTTACATACATCAGTATCTCCTGTCTTTAGTTTAATATACATGTTGTATTTTAACCTTTCAAGGCTTGTGAGGAGTCTGAAAACTGTTACATGCCTCTTCGCCCAGTTGGTAATAATAATATGCTAACTCCTAGGTCAGGGAGACCGGCATCTCTCTATATTCATTGGCACCTTTCCGCCTTGACAGACGATAGTTTGGTACATTGTGCTTCAAAAAGGCTTAATAACTACGATCCATGGCGGTGGCGAGTGTGGCTGGTAAGGCCAATTCTTGCTGCAAATGTTTGCCCACAGTAGGTGCATGTGAAAACATGGTCACTTCCACCATTTTGCACCTGGTCACTTCCACCATTTTACACCATCTTACGTCTCTCACGCTCTGTGTGTGCTTTATCTGCAATCATTTTCTCCTTTGTCTTTATTCCATTTCTGATAGTTGCCCTCCATGCAACACGTTCAGCGGCGACTTGCTCCCAATGTGCATTATCAATGCCTGTATCAATCATGTCCCGCTTACACACATCTTTGTATCGTAGTAGAGGCCGACCCTGAGATCTCCTACCCGTCTGTAATTCACCAAAAAAGATGTCCTTTGGTATTCTACCATCATCCATCCTCCTAACGTGTCCTATCCATCTAAGTCTACGAAGACTGAGCATGGAATACACCGTCACACAACCTGATCTTTCCAATACTTCAGTATTTGTGATTTTGTCTTGCCACTTAATACCAAGTATTCTTCGCAGACACCGCATATGAAAGCTGTTTAAACGTTTCTCTTGGCGTGAGTAAGTTGTCCAGGTTTCACTGCCATAAAGAAGAGTACTAAGGACACAGGCTTGGTAGACGAGGACTTTTGTTTTGGCAGTAAGCTTCCTGTTCTCCCAGACTCTTTTTGCTAACATGTTCATTGTTGTTGCTGCCTTGCCAATCCTGATGTTGATTTCCTGATCGAGGGATAATTTGCTATTTACCTCTGATCCTAGATATGTAAAATGGTCTACTATCTCCAGTTCGGCGTCGTCAATAAAGATTGATGGTACACCATGTGCACCTTGTGACATAATCTGTGTCTTCTTTTTGTTAATTGTTAAACCAAATTCAGAACAAGCATTGGAGAATGCAGATAGTAGATGTTGTAATTCTTCCTCAGAGTGGGTCGTAATCGCAGCATCATCCGCAAAAAGCAACTCTCTGATTAGTACCCTGCTAATTTTGGTCTTGGCCTTCAATCTCTGAGCATTATAGAGGCCACCATCTGAGCGTGAGTGAATGTATATACCGTCATCCTGATCACGAAAGGCATATTTCAGTAGAAGTGAAAAGTATATCCCAAAGAGGGTGGGGGATAGTACACAACCTTGCTTAACTCCACTCTTGATTTCAAACTCTTCTGAAGTTGAGCCATCAAACTTGATTATACCCTTCATGCCTGTGTGGAACGATTCCACAATGGACAGAAGAGTTGGTGGGCAGCCAATCTTCTTTAGTGCTTTGAACAGACCCTCACGACTGACCAAATCGAATGCCTTTGTGAGGTCGATGAAGGCAATAAACAGTGGCTGATTTTGTTCCCGGCATTTTTCTTGCATCTGTCGCAATGAGAATATCATATCAATGGTAGACCGGTTCTGACGGAAGCCGCACTGTGATTCGGGGTAGACTTGATCTCCCAGGACTTGAAGTCTGTGCAGGACAATTCTGGCAAATACTTTCCCAACAATACACAGAAGTGAGATACCCCTATAGTTGTTACCGTCGCTCCGATCTCCCTTGTTCTTGTACAGCGTTATGATGTTTGAATCTTTGAAATCCTGTGGGACTTGTCCTTCTCGCCAGCATAGCTCTATTAGCTGGTGGATCTGTAGAGCGAGTGTGTCTTGCCCACTCCTGATTACCTCTATTGGAATCCCATCCTTACCTGGAGCCTTGCCAGATGCAAGCTCATTTATAGCACACTTAACTTCTGTTATAGTGGGAAGTGTGTCCAGGTGGTCAAGAGTTGGCAGGGCCTCTATGGCGTTGAGGGCATCATCCGCTAGCTTGGTCTCACTTGAGTAAAGCTCTAAATAGTGCTCGACCCATCTATCCATCTGCTGTTTCTTATCAGTGATGATTTCTCCAGTCAAGGTTTTCAGCGGTGCACTTCTTTTGATCATTGGACCACAGGCTTTCTTTATCCCTTCATACATGCTTCTGATGTTTCCCTTATCACTTGCGATTTGAATGGACTCACATAACTTGATCCAATAGTCATTCGCACACTGCCTGGCAGCCTTTTGTTCATCCTTCCTCGCTTGCTTCAGCTCACTCAGAGTGTTACGCGTTGGTCTTTCCTTGTTTCTTAAGAGAGCTATCTTCTTTTTATCAATCAAGGGCTGCAGTATCTGGCTGTTTGCCGCAAACCAGTCCTGCCTCTTATGATCCACAGTGCCGTAAACCCCTACCGCTGTTTTATAAATAGTTTCCTTAAGTTTACTCCATTTATCATTTACTATACAATTTTCTGATGTAATCATTGAAAGCGTCTTCAAGTTGCTGTTGAAATTCAAAGCACTTTCCAGGATCGTGAGTGTTAGTAATATTAACCCTAGGGCTAGACTTGTGTTTAGCTGTGTAGATTCTCTTTGGTCTCAGTCTAACCCTTGCAACAACCAAAGAATGATCTGTATCACAGTCAGCACTGTGGTAACTTCGAGTTAATGATATATGGTTCAGATGTTGTCTCCGTGTGATAATGAAGTCCAGCTGATGCCAATGGCTGGATCTTGGATGTTTCCATGTGACCTTATGCATCTCTTTTGTTTTAAAAAAGGAGTTTGTAATACATAGGTCATTTCTAGTGCAATGCTCCAGCAGCCTTTGCCCATTATCATTCATGCGACCGATGTTGTATTTTCCAAGGCACACTGGCCATGAACTCGAGTCCTTGCCCACACGAGCATTGAAATCACCGAGCATATAAATGTAGTCGGATTTTGGAACTGCCTTGATCGCAGAGTCTAGCTGCTCATAGAACGTATCCTTCACATCATCAGAGGAAGCGAGTGTCGGTGCATATGCAGTGAGAATGGTGGCAAATCCACAAGAGGTTGCCAAGCGCAGTGATAATAATCTTTCATTACCTCCAGCTGGGATATCAATCATTCCCAGTAGCGAATTCTTCACTGCAAAGCCCACACCATGTTGCCTTTTTTCTGCCTGCCCTCTTCCCTTCCAAAAAAAGGTGTAATTGTTTTCCCTGAGTGACCCTTCCTCAGCGAGGCGAGTCTCCTGCAGGCCAGCAATATCAATGTTAAGACGATTGAGTTCAGCATCAATCACAGCCGTTTTTCTCACATCGTCAATATTTGTCAAGTCAGTGGAAAATCCTGGACACATGGTTCTCACGTTCCAGGTTGCAAGCAGTAGCTTGAGGTTTATATTCTTTTTATTAGTACCTGGTGCATTGGTTTTACAGCCTGCGATTCAGATTTTGTCCTAGCCCCAAGCACCCATTGAAGCAGGCAGGCTGTGGCGGATCAGCACCCAATTGGCTTGGGGATGCCCAGCTTGAGGCGGGCTGGTAGCTGATCAGTGACACCTTGTAGGTGTCTCCCACCGTCAGAGGCAACGTGTAGCGCCCCATGTCTACGCCAACTGACAAGGACTTATAACCCGTAACAGTTGCCTCTCGCTTTGATTCCGAGACCGGTTAAGACCAGGGATAGAGTTATTGCCTCTCCATAGCACAAAGCCTGGGCTAAAATATAGAAACCATGTATTGCCCATGCAGCATGATCCCTCTCTCGGCCTGCCTAGTTCACTCCAGAGGAAAGTTGACACCTATAATCTGGAACAAGACAAGCTGCAGAAGCTGCCGGATCAGCAAAGCAATGCTCTAACTGTCCGCCTGTCGGAGCTTCGATCCTAGACCAGCTGCCAACCAAGGCTTAGGGCCTGGTCTGCCCTGCCATGATTATTTTGTCTTTGGGTTGCATTTCCTCGCACCAGGATAAGGCTAGTACCCTCCCAATTGCGCTCTTCCGCCCGAAGCCGTTGGCACAATGTGGGGTGTCGGGTTTGGTAAGCGCCGCCCAACATTCGGCGCTGACAGAAAGCAGATAGTACCGTCTACTGTCATACGGTAGCTCAGTCATATCTGACTAAGACCTGACTCACATCTCTCTATATACGTAACTATAAATGTAATATCTCTCTATATTTGTAACTATGAATGTAATATCTCTCTATATACGTAACTATGAATGTAATATCTCTCTATATTTGTAATTATAAATGTAATATCTCTCTATATATGTAACTATAAATGTAGAATATACCAGCTACTACCAGTTTTGCAGTGGTCTGTAACCATAATTAATTTGTTTTATATTATTTTTTTTATATATTATTTTTAATTTTATAAACCATGTATGACATAGTATTTTGGTTATTTAAATGTATAGTTCAGTAAAGCTATGAAAGTATAATAATAATGAAGTGATTATCGAACTAATTAGATTTAAAATATAGCTAATCTTATACTGATGCCTAGCTTTAATCTTTAAGTTAATAATTTCTCTAGCAGTAACTAAAATTAACAAAAGAAATCTGTAAGATCAGCTGCAGAGAATGGAGTTCAGAACTCTCCCCAGTTCGCGTGAGTTCTTGTTCTTGAAGAAAATGGCGCAGACCGATCTGGACGTCGACAAGTTATTTACAAGAAATAGGTGGAGGAACAATTTAGAAGCTACTTGTGTTAAGTTTTATGAGGCTAGGTGAAAAGTAGAAGATGGAGGAACAGCACTTGGAAAATTGACACGTGGGAGACCAGCTCGACAAGTAACGTTCAGCCTTTGTTCCCAAAACAGCTTAAAAGGTAAATTCTAAATTATGAGCAGACGATAAAGAGGAAAATACGTGTTCCACAGGTTAGGAAGTAATTTGGCACACAGGGGCATAGTAATACTTAATAATTATTCATAACTAGTGGATTATTTACAGTGGTATAAATTATTATGAGTTAAGAGGCTTGTCGTTGTAAGAGCTGGGCAAATATTGGTTGTAGAAATTATTGAGGAAAATAATATTAGGAATAATATTAATGGCAAATATATATTATAATTGTTTTAGGCATTATTATATCAGGTATAACTGATTTAATGAGGTCAGCTCGATCATGATATATGATACAAACAGATAATGTAGATGAGTGTTACCTAAATGGGCTGTTCTGCAGATTTGGTGTCCCTGAAGCTTTAGGAAAATAACATTTAACAGGCTAGTACAGAGAGATGTTAGCAATCAGGTTTGGTGAGGTGCAGTGGAATATGACCGGTGTAGGTGTTTTCTATAACTAAACTAATATAGACAGTGTAACTGATTTTGTGGTTTCCCTATGTAGATATCCCAAGGTAGCAAAAGTGGGATATACAATGAGTAGGGGAAAGTAACCATGATGATGGGTAATATTTATAACATATGTAGAGCAGAGAAGAGTACTTACATGTTAAGTGTGGCTTTACTGAGGGGAGGAATGTGATTTAGTGCTGCGTACCACCCTTCGCAGAGATATTAATATGTAGTTGTCATGTGACATAAAGCGTAAGATAGCAAAATTTATAACCGGTGTATCATAGGAAGAATGATGGGGAAAAGAGGACACAAATGTACATCTTTTGCCTAGTAACACGGTGGTTGGCATTAGACAACACTGGATGACATTAGTGTGTAATAATGATATCAGATATATTACACTGGTTATTATATTAGTACTGATGTTCTGCATCCAGCCATGGACATTTATGTTGTGTACTTTCACTTGATACTATTGTGTGGTTATTTTATGAGCTGTCTTAGTAGCCTCAGAGTTCCTCGGTTGAGTTCCTGTGTAGTACATGTTTATCTTTAACTTTCGGTGAGTGTTGTAACTCTATGTGCAAGTGTTGCATTTGCACATTCTACAAATATGGTGATTCCTGTTTCCTTTGCTTTTCATAGTTAAACATGTTTTACTTGTTGGTCATTAATTTGTAATATCATGCGGTAATGTGTGTGATGTCATATTGTTGTTGATGTCCTTTGTCATGACATGGGCATTGCAGGAGTAGTGTGTCCCATGGCAATCCCTTATACGTCTAGGTATTTAAATGTCATGATGGTGGGTTAGGGTTGATTCCTGACATATGGTGCATCAAGGTGCAACTGAGATGACATGATGATAGACTGGGGGATTTCAATTCTGGTTTCATTGAGGGAACATTAAGGAATATAGTATTGGGAGTTTGTGAAACCGGTGTTGGTGGGAAAGCAAAAGTTAACTAGAAAGTAAAACCCATCAAGTATGACATACATAAAAAGAGCAATTACTGTTATAAATGAGGCTATGTTAGTTGTTATCCATGACTGGGTGTAGTGGTGTAGGTACCGCATTGAGCACTAAAGGGATGGGCATTGTTTTATAAGATGATTGTGATGGTGGCTATGATTATGGTGGTCGTGGGATGATGATGATGATGCCATGATGATTGTTGTGTCCGCCGGGGGCTGGAGTGGCCTGTGATGATCGAGGCGGATGGATGTAGACTATACTGTGGTTTTGGCCACAATCAGGTTTATGGTGTGGGATTGAGGGTGTCTGGTGAATGTATAGAAAACATTGGAGGCTGTTGAATAGGTGCTACCTGTCATTTATATTTTATGTGGAGCATATCCTATAACCTATTCATATCATTGTTGTCCAGTTGAAGCATCGTGTGGTTGGTGTGAATTTACACAGTCCATGTCTATGTTTGTGCCACAAAGACATTGTTTACATACACCAGTGTTGTAGTGGTTGTCCTATGAAGTCCATGTGTTGATGCAAATAATGAGTCTTTGATGATTATTAATTAGATGTTGTGTTTGTTTACAATATCTGATGTATGTTAACCCAATTCAGTGTTGGGTTTGTGTTTGCTTACAATGTCTGATGTATGTTGGTCAGGTCAGTGTTGAGATGTTTGCTTACAATGTCTGATGCATGTTAGCCAAATCAGTGTCGAGGTGTTGGTTGCTTCCAACATATGTTGTATGCTAGCCAAATCAGTGTTGAGATGTTGTGTTTGCTCGTGATGTGTGATGTAAGCTGAATCTAGTGAATAAGTGTCCAGGATGTTGCATCTCGTGTCTATTCGTCACAAGTACACGAGTGTTGTCTGTCTTATGTAGAAAGACTGGGTGTTGGTGTTGTCTTGTTGGGTCATCATGTTGAGATGTTTGACTTGTCTTTGCCTAATAGTATTTTTGTTGGTTTTTATTTTATCTACAGGAAAAGCCAGAATTCTAGTTTTAGATTTTAGATTTTCCTGGGTTGTTTAGTGGATTAGGATTGGTGGACTAGAAGTTTTTGTTAAATTAGTTTTAGTGGACTAGAAGTGTTTGGTAAATTAGTTTTAGTGGATTAGTTTTTGGTGGATTAGTGTTTGGTAGATTTGGAGTTTTTACTGGATTAGAAGTTTTTGCTACACTTAGGAATTTTGTTTGTTAGGTTAGTGTCTTTGCTGTTTGATTTTTGCTGTATCCTAATTTCTTTGTTGATGCTACATGTCTGTATATTATTGTGAAGTTTAGAAGTTTAATAAACAAATGATGCTTGTGTTACTCTTACTTTGTTGTTTAGTTGATAGACTCTTAGAAGGAAAGTCGTTGGTGTTAGAACAGCCCTCGGAGTAATTCTTTGTCTGGGATTGGAGAATATTGTTCTAATCCCCTGTCGGCCCACCCTGGATCCTTCTTAAACCTTAATTCTTTTCTATTCTTGTTAACCGAGGAACGGTGAGAGGTTCTTTCTCTTTATTCATTCTCTCCTTTGGCCCTACGCAGTCAGAGTTGCGCTCTTCTCCTCACATCACCGTAGCAGAAGTAAGTGGTCCTTGACTCCTGTTTTACCTCTGTTTCATATGTAACTATAAATGTAATATCTCTCTATATATGTAACTATAAATGTAATATCTCTCTATATATGTAACTATAAATGTAATATCTCTCTATACGTAACTATGAATGTAATATCTCTCTATATATGTAACTATAAATGTAATATCTCTCTATATATGTAACTATTAATGTAATATCTCTCTATATACGTAACTACAAATGTAATATATCTCTACATACGTAACTATAAATGTAATATCTCTCTATATACATAACTATAAATGTAATATCTCTCTATGCGTAACTATGAATGTAATATCTCTCTATATACGTAACTATAAATGTAATATCTCTCTATACATAACTATAAATGTAATATCTCTCTATACATAACTATAAATGTAATAGCTCTCTATATACGTAACTATAAATGTAATATCTCTCTATACATAACTATAAATGTAATATCTCTCTCTATACGTAACTATAAATGCAATATCTCTCTCTCTCTATACGTAACTATAAATGTAATATATCTCTATATACGTAACAATTAATGTAATATCTCTCTATATAGTAACTATTAATGTAATATCTCTCTCTATATACGTAACTATAAATGTAATATCTCTCTATGCGTAACTATTAATGTAACATCTCTCTATATACGTAACTATTAATGCAATATATCTCTCTATATGTATATGTTTTGCATATCCTTTACAGGACATCGCTGTTAACATCAGCATCTTTCAGCTGTATGTTGATTTCTTGGCAAGATTACGCTCAGTAGTTTGCCATTGCTTTCTGAGCGGCCGGCTCAGTTATCCCGCAAGTCACCAGCGGGGATCGAACCGCTCCCAGCTCTCGTCCCGTTACGAGACTCTGCGTGATAAACGGGATTACGGAGAAAGTGTTGTAACCCCTCGGCCAGAGAGACCGAAATCTTTCTATATACGTAACTATAAATGTAATATCTCTCTATATATGTAACTATAAATGTAATATCTCTCAATACGTAACTATAAATGTAATATCTCTTTATACGTACCTCTGAATGTAATATCTCTCTATACGTAACTATAAATGTAATATCTCTCTATATACGTAACTATTAATGTAATATATCTCTATATACGTAACTATAAATGTAATATATCTCTATATACGTAACTATAAATGTAATATATCTCTATATACGTAGCTATAAATGTAATATATCTCTATAGTTAGTTAGTTAGTTAGTCGACAGATCATCCTCGTTGCACATCGGACCATTCAGTCCATAAGTGCTCGGATCCCCTCCTCAGCAAATCCCGCAGCGTGTAGCGGCTAACGACGCCAGTTCTGTGTTGGTTTATCAATCTTCTTTGGCTTCCTGCGTAGTGTTCTTGTTTGGCCACCCCTCTTTTAATTTGCTGCTCTCGCAGTCTGGCCATTGTTGTAGATTCACAGTCATCACTTGGTTCTTGCAAAAGTCTCACTTCTCGTAGAGCATTCAGAATGTCAGCCTGGTCCATGGCGCGTCCGCCCTCCACAGTAGCCTCACCTGCGAGCTTGTCAGCCCGCTCATTTCCTTGTACTCCCGCATGACCTGGCACGAAGATGAAACTAATCTTTGCCAGCCGAGACCGCTCCAGAGGCAGCAACCATTCTCTTCGGATCGACCCCTCCTCTATCCTCTTGATCATGTTCATTGAGTCGCTAAGGAAACAAGCCCTAGTGAATGTCTGTGTCTCGAGCCATGTTATTGCTTTACTTACTGCCATGACTTCCATGGTCAGGCTACTTGTGGTTTCAGTGAAAGCACCAGAGTCCTCCTTCACAATTCTCCCTCCGGCCCGAGCTGTAAAGGCCCATGAGCTTCTCACATGTCGGACGACCGACCCATCTGTGTAGATGACCGCGTCACTGTCTAGCGAATTCTCGAAAATCAACGCTTGTACTTCAGCCTCCACAGCAGCCGGATTTTCTTGTCTGCATTTTCTATCTAGTTGGATGCAAACTGAAAAGGATGTGCAGAAGTCTGTTGGCACTTGCACCCACTCCTCGCCAGGTTCTAAGTCCTCAAGTGAACACACCTGTTGAAGAATGTCTTCGGCTTGACCCATCCACGACCGTCCTCTTTTTAACCTGCTGCCCTTCACCTTCCTAATTTCACTATGCAGTGGATGCTGTGTGTTTGCGTTAATTCTGAGGTAGGCGCGTGCCCTGCAAACTTGCATTCTCTCTTCAATGGTTGGAAAATCAAGAAGGTAGCGCATCGCCCTGCATGCTGTATCTCTTGTACATCCAAGAATAATGCGCATAGCTTCATTCTGTATCCTTTCCATCCTTTCTATCTGCTTATGGCTGAGAGTCAGGATTGCCATTGCATACTCCAAAACAGACATGACCAGCCCCTCGTACAGAAGACATAGATGGCGCTGCTCACAGTTTGCTGCCGCCATCACCCGCATCGCTGCCAAGCCCCGCTTGGCCTTTGTTATCACCTGGTCTATGTGCACATTATAAGCAAGGCTTCGATCAAACCGTATCCCCAGGTAATTCATTGCCTGCGTTCTTTCCACCGTCTCTGAACACAGCATTACAGTTGGTGTTGGATTGTTGACAATATGATTATTCAACGAGAACCAAGTCACTGTTGCCTTTGTTGGGTTGACCATTGCCCCAGCTTCATCACACCAAGTACTTATGCGATTGAGTTCGGTTTGTAGTTCCACAGCAACCTCCTCTCTATCCTTACCCTGACGATACACTAAAACATCATCGGCATATGACAATGTCCTGCCAGGTCCAGTGATCTGCTCACTGGTGATTCTCACTGTGTAGGCGTTGAACAGTACCGGAGATAATGGTGATCCCTGTGGTAGGCCAGGATATATTGTTGTTGGTTCCGAAGTCCAACTGCCACATCTAAAAACTACTTTCCGTTGGAAGAGGGCTGCAGCGATCCAACTAAGGAGGAATGGACTTACGTTTAGTTCAAGAAGCTGAAACATTAAAAAATCCAGTGGTACTCTGTTGTATGCGTCCTCAAGATCAATCGCTGCAGCAACAGTTTCAGTGCCTGAGTGGAAACCTTCATAGACATCATGGGCAAAGACTGCTGCATTGGTCCAGGTTTCTCTTTTTGGACGGTACCCACCCAGGGTAGGTGGGAAAACACCTTGCCTCTCTAGTTGGCTTGATATTTTCCTGGCAATTACCTTCTCCAGCAGCTTGCCTACTGTATTCTGCATGGTTATAATTCGATATCCCTGAATTTTTTTGTGGTCTTTGTCAGGCTTCGGCAAGGGAATCAGATAGCTATGTAACCATTCCTCCTTGATGCTAGCACTCCCTATACTGTTGTTGTACATGTCTGCTAGTTTCTCTAGCTCATTGTCGGTACACCTATTTATGTCGTCGTATCTTATGCCATCAGGACCTGGAGCACTGTTTTTTGATCGTCGAAGCACAGCCTTGATTTCTTTCACTGTCACTGTGTCTTCATCCGAAGTGTTCTGGGCCTTGCATCTGTCTGAGGTGACCTCCTTGGCCAGATTCCGGCCTCCCATGTCTGTCTGGTTGCTCTGCTCAAGGTAGCGTTCAAAGAGGGCTTTGCCCTTGTCCTCATCAGTCCTCTGCCAGATGAGGTCAGCACCTTGGAAGTCAGAAATGCTCTTATTCTTGACTACCCCACTCATGCTTTTATGTAGTCGCCAGAACAATTTCAGTGACTTGTCTGTGCTTACTCTTTGACACACCTCTGCCCATTTTTCGCTTTTAACCACCTTGACCAGTTTTTTGAAATAGCTTACTTTTGTGTGCATCTCTCTTTCTAAGTGCAAGCAGGGACTAGGATGACCAGCTCTGTTCTTCTTGGCATTTTGCCATCTCCTTACAGCACTACGCTTATCCACCCAAGCCTTCTCCACCTCGAAACTCCACCACGGTGGCTGCTCCCAGCTTTTTCTCCTGCCCTGAAACGTTCTGCGCTTGTCACGTCTTATTTTGCTCACCACATCTTGCCCTGTACTGTCATACTGGAACGTCTTTACCTTTAGCTTGTGCTGCCTGGTTCTGCCTTTCTCCACCAATATGCTGCAAGGGTGGTGGTCGCTGCCATGGTGTCCTAGGACACCCCATCTACACACTGTAGTGAGTGAAGGTGAAACTAGCGCCAGATCAATAGCACTGTCCTCATCGCCTGGACGGCTTGCTGTCCTGGTGACACAGCCACTGTTGATACAAACCAGGTCGATGGTTTCCAGTGCAGTCTCGAGCTCCTCCCCTTGTGTATTGGAGGAAGTGTTTCCCCATGATCTGCCTTTAGCGTTGAAGTCACCACAGAAAATAACATTTCTCTCGTGGCCTAATATGCCACTTAAGCACTGCCACTTCTGGGCGTCCACACTCGCATTGCGGGCATAAACATTAACCAACACGAATGGTATACTGGAATGAACTCTCAACGCCTGTATTTGTATATCGTCACTGTCCCAACTGGACATGTCTAGCTCTGACGCCACCATGCTGTCGCGAACGAGAATCGCCGTTCCCAGATGTCGTCTGTTGTAGAAACATTTGAAGCCGGCAATTCGGAGTAGCTGATCGCCCAGTCTCGTCTCCTGGAGTGCTACAATGTCGTTCCTGTAAACTAGGGTTTCTAAAATAGAGCCCCGTTGTTTTACACTGGCACAGTTCCAATATAGAATACGGATGTTCCTGAGTCCTAGACGGTGACACTTGAGTCTAAAACGTCTCAAACCCCCGCGCTTACCTTGCTTCTTTGTCCCTGCGCGGCTACCACGCCGCTTCGTTATGTTGACTGTTGATCGCTCGGAAAGAAGACGTTCTTCCGCCATGTTGAAAAAACGTAAACACAGACTGCTGATAACCACACACGCTGCTGAAAATTCACTCAAGGATGGCTTCGCTCGATGCACGAACTCCGTAGCACCCGCGCAGATCTTGAGTAGAAACTCCTGGTTTTACATCCTGGCACACCAATTACACGCAAGAGATGAATAAATCCATCCCTTACGCGAAAAAGTTAACGAACACAAAACAACACGACCGTCCGTCGCCATCTTGAAACCGGAAGTTCCTCCCCTCTATCTCTATACGTAACTATAAATGTAATATATCTCTATATACGTAACTATTATGTAATATCTCTCTATATACGTAACTATTAATGTAATGTGCCATTATAAACGTACGTATTAATGTAATATCTCTATATATAGTAGCTATTAATGTAACATCTCTCTATATACGTAACTATTAATGTAACATCTCTCTATATACGTAACTATTAATGTAACATCTCTCTATATACGTAACTATGAATGTAATATCTCTCTATAAAAGTAACTATAGGATGGGATGTTTATCTACTATCAACTCTACAGTTAATCTAATCATGATCTTGCCTGAATCTTGCTTCCCGCCGTTCCCGACGTCGTCTGTCAGCGTCGTCCTCGCCACTGGCGCTAGCTTGTGACACTCTATGCAAACATCATTCAAGGGAAGGGAGCACACACATTAGTAGATCACCTGCAGCATAGCCTCGGTTATTCCAGCCAACACTGACACACCATGCACCAAGCACCACACGGACAGGGATACACAGATGGGAACAAGTGGGGTCAGAAATATAGATGGAACAAGTGGGGTCAGAAATATAGATGGGAACAAGTGGGGTCAGAAATACAGATGGGAACAAGTGGGATAAGAAATACAGATGGGAACAAGTGGGGTCAGAAATCAACAGATGAGAACAAATGGGATAAAAAATCAACAGATGAGAAAATGTGGGGTCAGAAATACACAGACGAGAGTAGATGGGGATAGAAATCAACAGATGAGAACAAATGGGATTAAAAATCAACAGATGAGAAAATGTGGGGTCAGAAATACACAGACGAGAGTAGATGGGGATAGAAATAAACAGATGAGAACAAATGGGGATAAAAATAAACAGATGAGAACAAATATGGTTAAAAAATACACAAAAACACATGGTGGTATCGATAGGTGGTAGGCGGTAACAGATGAGTGGAGGTTTAGAGGTATAAGAAAATATGTGGGATGTGGTGGGTTAGAGATAAACAGATGAGAACAAATGAAAGGGAGTATTAGCACACAAAATATACGTTAAAAATATAAAGGAGTGGAGTAGACACCAACAGATGAGAACACAGGGCACAGAAAGAAGATCTATCAACAATACTATACGTTGTGATGGCACAGAAAGAGGATACTATCAGCAATACTATACGTTGTGATTTTTTTTTTTAAGCATATCCTTTACAGGACTTAGCTGTCAACACCAGCATCTTTCAGCTGTATGTTGATCTCTTGGCAAGATTACGCTCAGTAGTTTGCCATTGCTTTCTGAGCGGCCGGCTCACATACCCCGTAAGTTACCGATGCGATTCGAACCACTGCTGATTTGAACCGTCATCACGTCACCGACGAGAGTATACGAGATTACGGAGAAAAGTCATAACCTCTAAGCCACGAAGCCGGCATACGTTGTGATAGCACAGAAAAAAGATACTATCAGCAATACTATACGCTGTGATGGCACAGAAAGAAGATACTATCAGGAATACTATACGTTGTGATGGCACAGAAAGAAGATGCTATCAGCAATACTATAGGTTGTTTTTCGATTCGATTATACCATTACCCCTACCCCGCTCAACCTCAAAGAGAAGTTATATTAGGGTCCATGGCCTGACTCTGATTAATAGTCCTGTGACCGAGTCAGCCACACATAGGATATTAATTTGAAGGTGATTGTTGCCAAAAGAGGGTAATGGCGCGGTATGTTTGTATATATAATTAGAATCAGCCGAACCATCAACGATGCCCGGTCCAGATATCCGAGCTACTGAATATTGAGGTGTCATAGCCATGAACAGATCAAGTTATCATCATCATCTTACACTTGTGCCGAAGCGTTGTGGGGAGGAACAGTTGGCTCGCTAGCGCCCGGTGGGTGGCATTGGATGATGCACATATTAATATGTTAATACCCTGTTAACAGAGTTCTAATAACTGTCCAGCTAGTACCATTTCCCTGCCATGACAGTCGAAGATGGAGATCGTGAGAGAATAGTGAGTGTAATAGGACCTAAAGAGACAAAGATATGCTCATGAAGAGAGATATGTATTCTAAACACATATTAGCACTGGTGAAATAGTTAGACTTAGTAGTTAGATTGGGCTCACGAGTGCAATTTTTTCTGGAGACTTCTGGGGGTCGTCGCTGGAGCTATGGAGTTCGTGCTTTGTGCGACGTTGTCGGCAGGCCGCCCAGTGGAAACAGACCAAGCTATATGGGATAAAAGCCGGTGCGATAAAGTCGATCTTACACACTTTAAACCCTCTTTATATTAAAACAGGATGAAAGAGACGTCCCTCATCAAGCTAGGCGAACATTTTCTACCAGCATGCACTTGATAGCCACACCACATTCATGAGGACAAGGAAATCTGCTGAAGGAAGTTCACCAACATCTGTCTAACGCATGCAGCACTCACACAGTCTTTTATGAACACGTGAAAGTTAACTGATTCAGTGCCCAGCAATAAGTAGGTTTGGACCAAATATGGTGCACACTCAAGTGAACGAGGTTTATAATGTACATTTCAATTCACTCAGCAACGCAAATGCGGAAGATATCACGAAACAAAACAAATAATATGATGACCCTAAATAGCGATATGTCGTCCATCTGTTCAAATGGGAGGTAACATATGGCGATATATTATCCTTCGGCACTGAATCAGTTTTTAAAAACAAATGGATTATTTTTTAACACCCCTGGAGGCATATTTGATAAATGTTTTTGTTTGTTAAATAAAAGTTAGTGGCATGACCTTTAACAGTACCTTGCAATCAACTCCATCATTTATTGGCGGATTATGGTTTGCTGTAGTTAATTGTACATTCAGTAGCTTTCCATGGCTTTCTGAACGACCGGAGCTCATACAATCAGCTCTCAAATGACCCGCGGTTAGTCTGGAGGCCTGGAACCGGTCTGTCGGGGAGTTGTAACATTTCGCTCACTAACCATTAGACCTCAGACGCCTACTAGCATCTGCTACCAACTAATATTTATATAGATCAATCGGCACTCAAGGGGTGCTGTGGTCACCTTCACTAGCATCTGCTACCAGCTAATATTTATATAGATCAATCGGCACTCAAGGGGTGCAGTGGTCACCTTCGCGCCCACCGCCCTTACACCCCCAAGACATTTCATGGTACACATTGTAGGCTGGGTCAACCTGGGGTCCGTGGTCACTTGTTAAAACCCACATGGTTTCATGGCACCAAGACAAGCCTGCTGTTCTGACCTGGTTGCCTTCATCAACCCTGGCGCGGTATGCTCTCGGTTCTTAACCGATGCTGTGCCAAACAAGCAGTAGATTGTGACCAAACAAACATGGATGGCGGAAATGGAAAGAAGGGGCGTGCCACAGTTATGGCTTCCAAGTTGGTCATATGGTAGCAGGCATATTGTATTATATATCCAATTAAAGGGGGTTGCAGATGAAAAACTACTGTATATACGCTAAAGACGATTAATCATCCCATGGCATTTAATCATTTAAAACCGCACATAGATAGCTACATTAAAAAAAGTTAGGTGCCTATCCTTTACAGGACGTCGCAGTCAACCCCAGCATTTTTGGCTGTTTGTGTTTGTCTTGGAAAGTTTACGTTCAGTAGTTTGCCATAGCTTTCTGAAAGACCGGCACTCATACGATTGTATGAAAACCAACGTAAGGTGGTCTGCTGCCATATCCCCCGCAGCTGTGTTTTGAACGCGGTAAGTGGGATTACGGATTACGTCCGTAAATCCCTCGCCACAGCGGATCAGCTACATAGAAAAAAAATATAATGTATAAAGTATAGTTAAGGGAAATAACCCACATATTTCCAATTTCTGAAGAATGTAGTCTCCGAGTAGATGTTACCTACACACATTCATCCATTCAGTAGCATGTCCTTCGCAGAACCTCGCTCCCATAATAACCATCCGGAAACCTCTCGATCATAAGCAAGATGTACCGCGTCCGATACACCCATCTTCTCTTTGGCCTTCCTCTTTCTCTCTTCCCAGACATTTTTGTTTTGCATATCCTATTTACAGGACATCGCTGTCAACACCAGCAGTTTACTGCTGTTATTGATGTCTTGGCAAGTTTACGTTCAGTGATTTGCCACTGCTCTCTGAACGATCAGCTCCCATACCAAACCGTTAAAACACAGTGCGACACGGTCTGCTGCCAAATCGGTCGCAGCTGTGTTTCAAACGCAAGTAAATGGGCGCACGAATCACGTCCGCAAGCCCTTAGCCATGGAGACCGGCTCCTAGGCATATACCCCTCCATTATTGCTCTCTCAAAACTTTCATGACGTTTCAAGTGACCAAAATATTTCAATTTTCTTTGCTTTATCGTCTTTAATAGCCAACCTTCTTCAATATTCAGCTCTTGAAGTATGGATGCATGTGTTTTTTTCTGTATCCAAGATATTCTTAGAACCCGGCTATAACATTTATATTCAAATGCATTTATGCGCTGTTCAGCTTGTTTAATAAGTGTTCAGGTCTCACATGCGTATGTTGCAAAGGGAAAGATGAATGCTCTTAAAAATCTAATTTTTGTTGCTCTATTTGCCCCACTTCATAATTTATTCACTTGTTTTAGTCTTTGAAGAGCAATAGATATTCGTCTTTTAATTTCTTTCATTGTATCACCATTGTTGGCAATCAATGACCCAAGATATTCGAAATTTTCCACCACCTCCAATTTTTCCTCATTAATATATATTTCTTTCTCCATAGTAGTTTTATCTGTATGCATTATCTTTGTTTTTGCTATGTTAAGATTTACATTGTGATTCTCACTATTCTTTTGGGTTTAGGTCATGGTTGTTAGGGTTTCTAGGCAAGATTTGCAGAAGGTAGTTTGCCGTTGATTTCCCTCTGGGCAATGACTGTACTAGTCGGTGGCCATAGCCATTGTATCTACTGATGAGATCATCTGCCTATCGCCGCAGAGTGCAGTCCATAACCAACAACAATCTGTCAGATGTTCTCACACTCCATCCACCACCTGCTTTCATGGCTTCACGTAACCCTGATAGGGGGCTAAAAGGGTACTCCACCTTGCTCAAGGGTGTCCCGTAGACTAACGGAGGAAAAGAGGCGGTACTTCAATTTTAATTCACCGCAAACAACCGCAAACAAAGAAGAATCCCTTCGAGCCTCATTTGCATCGGTCCGGCAATCATTTTGCGGTTTAGTGTTCGGTGGACTGCTAGACCGATCGATGGATGTTTTTTTAGTTTTAGGCCCGTAGGGCCCTCACTGTCGTCGACAGTGAGGGCCCTACGGGCCCAAAAACTTAAAAACATCACTACTCCACACACACACACACACACATACACACACACCCACCCACCCACACACCCACCCACCCCCACAAAATATAAAAATTCGGCATGAGAACTTTTACTGAGAGTTAAGCTATGACTTTTAGCCATTTGTGCACTGTACGCCAAAATAAGTGGTCTCAGTTTTACTGAGCTATAGCTGAAACCATTGTAGCTGCCCTGTAGTTGTTTTCAGCTGTATGGAGTCCATTGTATGTACACTGTATCTGTGTTTAATATGTCTCATCTTTTCGCAGGAGCTAAATATATCTAATTGTTTGTAATTCAAATAGTTCTTTTACTTGTGCACATTCTGTTAAAGCGAATTAAGAAAGAAACCAATGATAAAGGAACCGATGGCATTATTACCTAAATTAACTCCCCAAAGGCACAATGATAGTCTCTGAAAAGTGTTAATGGACATTCGTAAAAGGACACAAACAACATCTGGACACATTGGCGCTGTTAGTTACAGGTTGAACTACAAGGGAGAGCACCAAATTACAGGGATGAGCTCCTATAAAGCAATTATCTTTTAGAAGTTCACACGCTAAATCTACAAGTAAAACTAGAACAACAACAACAGCATAGAAATATACACAAACATTGACTCACTCGTCATCTGCACCACGACGTCTGCGGCGGGCCTCTCGACGTTCTTCCAAGGAGCTCATTATTGGTGGAACTTAGTTACTGGCGAAAGTCTGCAGCAAGAATGAGAAAGCAAAATGTATGAGGCAGACTGATTCCAACCACAAACATATCACATGTATTATGAGGTCATCGTCGCCGC
Source organism: Cepaea nemoralis (assembly GCA_014155875.1). Lineage (NCBI taxonomy): Eukaryota > Metazoa > Mollusca > Gastropoda > Stylommatophora > Helicidae > Cepaea > Cepaea nemoralis. The sequence continues at coordinate 56,921 of JACEFZ010016114.1, forward strand.
GTTGTTGGCGTCCTTTCACAAGGAAGGTGGGGGTTCGTTTCTATCTGTTGTACAGTTAAACTGAACTCATGCCGTGGGTGGTGGAGTAGAGTTATACAATATCAAAGGAGAAATAAGGCACATCCTTCCCCCCTCTTGCCCATGGGTCACTCTTGAACAAGGTAGAGTATCTGTTGAGCGCAGCAGGCAGAGGATCTCTTTATAGAGACAATGTATGCGGTTACCGATCAGTGTGGTCACTACCAAGAAGCAAAACAATGATAGACTAACTACTTACAGATGCCTAAGAAATCATGATTCTTAAATTCACAGAACATCAGATAAACAGCGTAAATGAGTGCTCCATAAGAGCAGCCTCGTCTAGTAGCGAAAGTCACGTACATAAGAGCAAGAAAGAGACAAAGAGATCAATACCTGGATGAGTCGGCATCATGACATAATCGTTACAAGAGCACAACTCTGACCGGTGATCGGGTTAGGTTTCGAACCATGACCGCCCACGCTTATTGGCATGGCACATGATGATGATGGACTCAACATACGTTCTTCGCCTACCCCAGACATCACACATTCTATTTCAATGCTTTCTTTATTTGTATGTTTATTGCATTTGATGTTCTTGTTGTGTTGTTATGACTAGATGGGTGTTACTAATCACACTATAAGAAATTGGAAGTATACGTGTAAATAATACATTCCGCGATTAGATGTACAAGTGTAAGACAAGAGGAGATCAAGTGACCAAAATGGCAAACAATGTAAAATCGCAGACACCACGCGTGGCCAGAAAAAAGCAAAAGGTTAAAGCGCATCTAACCATGTTTACACAGCTCCTCAGATGGGGCGTCTGTTTAGAGTTGCAAAAGCCCAGTGCACGCACCTGCCGATCTCCAGTGCGATAGTGGAAATTATTTAGTATACACACAACTGAAGAGACGCTTGAGTTTATCATGATGTGTATAAGCAAGGTAATCCCATAGCCGCTACTGCCGTTGAGGGTGTGAAGAGTAAGGCTATCACTTATTCTAGGCCACGATATAACAGCTGAAAATAGCATACTCCACATTTTTATAACAATGGGTCGACCCCAGAGCTGTACTGTTCGGAACAAAGTAAGCCTACCTCTGATGGGGATTAAACTCAGACCGCGTGTCTGGGCAGGTAAAGTGTGAGCCTACTACTACGACCAAAATATACGCCAACCACTATATCCAAATTATGAGTCTAACATTAAATTCAAAATAAGAGCCTAACACTAAGTTCAAAATATTAGGCTCCACTAATTTCAAAATATGAGCCTAATCTATATTCAAAATGTAAGTTTAACACTAAACTGAGAAAATAACTGTTTGGCGCGACTCTTGCTTTTGAAACACTGACGCACTTGATATGAACATAGACGGCAATGGGAATTTATCACTTGTTCGATATCTTCTAATGACTTTAACTTTCTTAGTTTTGGCTTGTGCGTGTCTTTGAAGCAATCAGTCGGCAGACAAGGAGCCGTGCTGGTCTCCAGTGTCTGGGGAAGACACATCGTTTTCTGCTTCACACAGACTGTATATTTACCCATGTCTGTTGTCAGCAGAGACCTTTTAGGGTCGCATTCCATCAGGAGGAATATATGCGGAAAAGCACAAGGGTTGTTTATTATGGTTCAGGGGAATGCCCAGGAGATGCTTATGGGAGTTAATGAAATAATGGTCATAATTATCAAAGGATTGCAGCTCAATAGTTCTATAGTTAATGTATTTATGACCGGAGTGTTTTATTTGCTTCATATGCTGTCATGGCTCATAGGAAGATTGCATCTATGTATCTTTCACGTGGGGTGCGAAAGAACAGTCGTGGTTATATGCGGACTGAGTTGAATCATAGACAAGCATCGTCATTCACCGCAACAATGTATTGAATACACTCTCTGTTGAAGCCTGCAAGTCAGGTTTTAGTCAAATATGGCCGAACAACCATATTACAGTAGACGTACTACCTGCGTTCTGTTGGCGCCGAATGTTGGGCGGCGCTCACCAAACTCGACACCGCGCATTGTGCCAAGAGTTTCAGTGGAGGAGCAGAATTGGGAGGGTGCAAGCCATACCCGAGTGTGAGGAAATACAACCTAAAGATTAAATGTCATGGCAGGGCAGACCAGGCCCTAAGCCTTGGTCGGCAATTGGTCTAAGATCAAAGCTCCGACAGGTGGACAGTAGGAACATTACTTTGCTGGTCCGGCAGCTTCTGCAGCTTGTCTTGTTCCAGACGTATAGATGTTACCTTTCCTCTGAAGTAAACTAGGCAGAAAGAGAGATGGATCATGCTGCATAGGCAACATATGATCTCTAAATTCAACACAGGCGTTGTGCTATGGAGAGCTAGAACTCTAGTGTCGTCTGTCAAGACGGCCAGCTGCCAGTCACTGTTGAAGCATACAGCGACATGCTCTACAGGTGTGGGATGTTCTCAGTTCTACACACATTATGTATATAAGAGTTGCTCAATGTCACTTTTAGAGCAAGTGCATTAACTCTGGAGGTAAGTCAGCACAACATTAGGATGTGTCAAACGCATGAATTATCATATAGATATCTTTCAACTGTCCTCATACAGTTTCCAATTATATTAATACTATCTTCAAGGTCATTTTTACATCAAGATTACTTCCTATTGAAAAGGATCATCACACATATGGCTATAATAGTAAGTAAATTAGAGGGAATTCGAGGGTGGAGGGTCGTGGGGGTGGTGGTATCCTCGAGGTAAAGTGGTCGAGTCGTCTGCCTCGTGCTGAAAAGGTTATGGGTTCATTGTCAGTCTCCGCCATTCTGTTCGCGAGGGCAATGTTTTCGGAGATCCCTGGAAGTTCTGGCAGTAGCTACGGAGTTCGTGCCCTGTGTGACGATCTCTGCAGGCGGGTAACTTCTGTGTGGAGAGAGACCGAGCTATCGGGTATATACCCGATGCAACGAAGTCTACCATCTTGCCTTGATTCATATTTTCGGTAAATGGTATGCATGACTTGTTTACAATTCATTAATTGAATACCACAAACTACCTGAGATGGCGTACAGGTGTGCTCCAAATATGGCAAGCTGCTTATACATGCCAGGCCGGTATTTGTGAAGGTGAGCTATTTCCTGTCCAGTAATTTTATTTATAACCGACTGCAGTTGGAAGAAATTAGCAACATCCAGGACGCCATCAACTGCGTTGTTACTTCACTTCCTGTGTTCACGAAAGTCTGGCTCCTATGTTCCTAAACAAAATGCCTGGAGGTGAATAATTGTCTTCTTCTTCTTCTTCTTCTTCTTCTTCTTCTTCTTCTTCTTCTTCTTCTTCTTCTTCTTCTTCTTCTTCTTCTTCTTCTTCTTCTTCTTCTTCTTCTTCTTCTTCTTCCTCTTCTTCTTCTTCTTCTTCTTCTTCTTCTTCTTCTTCTTCTTCTTCTTCTTCTTCTTCTTCTTTCTTCTTCTTCTTCTTCTTCTTCTTCTTCTTCTTCTTCTTCTTCTTCTTCTCCTCCTTCTTCTGCTGCTTCTTCTGCTTCTTCTTCTTCTTCTTCTTCTTCTTCTTCTTCTCTTCTTCTTCTTCTTCTTCTTCTTCTTCTTCTTCTTCTTCTTCTTCTTCTTCTTCTTCTTCTTCTTCTTCTTCTCTCTTCTTCTTCTTCTTCTTCTTCTTCTTCTTCTTCTTCTTCTTCTTCTTCTTCTTCTTCTTCTTCTTCTTCTTCTTCTTCTTCTTCTTCTTCTTCTTCTTCTTCTTCTTCTTCTTCTTCTTCTTCTTCTCCTCCTTCTTCTGCTGCTTCTTCTGCTTCTTCTTCTTCTTCTTCTTCTTCTTCTTCTTCTTCTTCTTCTTCTTCTTCTTCTTCTTCTTCTTCTTCTTTCTTCTTCTTCTTCTTCCTCTTCTTCTTCTTCTTCTTCTTCTTCTTCTTCTTCTTCTTCTTCTTCTTCTTCTTCTTTCTTCTTCTTCTTCTTCTTCTTCTCTTCTTCTTCTTCTTCTTCTTCTCCTCCTTCTTCTGCTGCTGCCGTTTCTTCTTCTTCTTCTTCCTCTTCTTCTTCTTCTTCTTCTTCTTCTTCTTCTTCTTCTTCTTCTTCTTCTTCTTCTTCTTCTTCTTCTTCTTCTTTCTTCTTCTTCTTCTTCTTCTTCTTCTTCTTCTCCTCCTTCTTCTGCTGCTTCTTCTGCTTCTTCTTCTTCTTCTTCTTCTTCTTCCTTCTTCTTCTTCTTCTTCTTCTTCTTCTTCTTCTTCTTCTTCTTCTTCTTCTTCTTCTTCTTCTTCTTCTTCTTCTTCTTCTTCTTCTTCTTCTTCTTCTTCTTCTTCTTCTCCTCCTTCTCTTCCTCCTACTCCTCCTCCTCCTCTCCTCCTTCTGCTGCTGCTGCTGCTGCTGCTGCTATTGCTTCTTCTTCTTCTTCGGCTGACGCTTCTTCTTCTACTTCTTCTCTGCCAACTCCTCTTTCTTCCGCCTTTTCTCCTTTTCCTTCTTCTTCTCCTTCTCCCCCTGTTTCTTGTTTCCTATTCTCCTTTATCTTCTTATCCTTCTACCTTCAGACACGAACCTGTGTTTATTTAAAGAATGCAGCAGTGAACTCGAGCTTGTTGACATCTCTACAGAGTTTGTCCTCAAATGGATCGGGCAGAGCACAGCATAACTTTCCATTACCTTTCATTTGTTGGATAATCTTGAGGCAAATGTTTATCTGTCACTTGACCAATTCCACATTTACATTCATTGGTATCTCCCATCTGTAACTCATTCAACATGTTGTATTCCAACTTATTATGTCATGTACGAAGCCTGACGAAGCTGGTATTACGGATTACTTTCTGATTCCTGCTGAATAGCACTACTGCTTCATTTAAACGTCTTGATCTATCTCATCAAATGTTATATCTGTTTCTGGCTGAGGGAGTCTTCCACTTTATTTTGCCAATCTGTTCATCATCATAATCATCAAGTGCCTTGGCAGCTGGCGTATGCGTTTATGACTTTCCACATATCTCGGTCTTTGGTTTGCTGGATCAACTCTGCTGATGATATTTTCCATGCTACCGTCTCAGTCCATCCAACATTCCTTCTCTTGTTATGCCTCTCTTCCCCTTACTCTTTTCAACTGTCACAATGTTCTCCAATGCCTCTTTTATAATCACATGACCAAAGAAAGCTGTTTGTCTCTTTCTTATTGTAAGTAATGTTTTAATTTCATTAGCCTCTTTCAGGCAATTGTTAGTTACTCTGGCAGTCCAAGAAATTCGCAACATTCATCTCAGGAATCATATTTCTGTTGCTTCCAGGTTCTTCCTAATTTCTTCATTTACATTCTAAGATTCACTACCATACAGGAAATAGGTTCTATATTGCATTGCAGCACTTTTTTTCTTACATTCAAAGATAGTGACTATTACATAAGATACTCTTCATTTTCTGAAATGCAGCTTTTGCTTGCCCTATTCTGCTCTTAATCTCTGTTGTGCATCTTCCATCTGATGTTATAAATGCCCCTAGGTATTTAAAATTATAGACTTGGTTAAGAATTTCCCCTTCTATTTCCATTTCACAGTTTGGTATCACCGTTTTCTTTGATATCACCATTGTGTACTGTTTTCTTGATATTCAAGACGTGTCTTTTCTTTGCACTCTCTGTTACTACAATGTCCAACAATTGTTGTAGATCTTTTGCATTATCCGCCACCAATACTGTCACTTTCTAAGTTACTTCCTCCTGTTAATTCATCCCTTCCTCCATCATATAATTCTCTTATATACTCATTCCATCATATATTGTTTATGACCTTCGATTAGTATTTTCGGCTTCATTTTGATCTCTCTCATTATTATTTCGCTATAGAGGGAGAAGAGATCCGGTGACAAGACACACCCCTGCCGTACTCCTAGCTTCATTTGTTCATAATTGCCCTAATTATTACTTATTTTAATTGCTGCTATTTGGTTGCAGTAAATATTCTTTATTATTTTGAGATCTTTCCCATCAATGTTAATATCTGCGAACGTTTTAATCAGTTCATCATGTTTTACTTTATCAAATGCCTTAGTATAATCTATGAAGCACAACTATATGTCTTTCTGTGTCTCACATTTGACAGGAGCCTATCCTTCAAGGACCATGTGGAGACGGTTGTGACAAGATCTCAAAAGGGACCCAGTGCACTTAAAACTATGGCTGCAATGGACACAGAGCAGAGAATGCTTTTCACACTATACCAGCACTTGATCCTCTCAGTAATTGATATGGATTAGGACTGCTCACTGTCTCAGAGAGTCAGCTGGTGAAGTTAAAGTGCATACAGAGCGAAGCTATGCGGATCATTCTGGGATGCACCAGAGACACCCCAGTAGTGTGTATGCGTTACATCCTTGGTCTGCCGACTGTTGCTGGTAGGCTCAAGGTGATGCAGTAGAAGGCATACCTCAGAGTAGCTGCAGACACAGACCACCCACTGCATGAGGCGCTGGACGCAGTTAAGGGTCAGCGACTGATAAGAGGGAAATCATGGATGGCTCAGGTGGAGGATACGATCAGACAGGTGTGCATCTTGGAGAACATTAGGCGAGGAGAGGAGTGGGTCAGAGTGCCAGCGTAGCAGTCAGACTTGTGCAGAGTTATAATCACATTAAGCCGGGAGTGCAGGGAGTGGCCAGCAGGGGCCACGGAAGTGGAAATCCAGCAACTAATTCAGGACAATACTCACTCGGGTGATGTGATTATCTACACAGATGGTTCGGTGTCAAGAGGTGAGAGAAGTGGCTGGGAGTTCATAGCCAAAGCTAATGGTCGACGTATGGTATAGGAGAGCCTGGCATATGATACCACAACATCCAACTTATGAATGGAGGTGGAGGAAGTCACTACGGCTCTCCGCTGGATTGAGAATACGACACACACATACATCGTGATTGTAACTGACTCAGAAAGCATGCTGACGAGGGCGAGGACGGGCAGGCTTCGTGCGAAGTGGCTTGCTTCGCTTCGGAGGTCACGGGTGACAAGCATCGCCTGGATCTTTTCTCCGGGGCATGCCGGTGTGCTGGGAAATGAACAGGCGGACAGATTGGCTGGCTCTGCTTGACGGAGTATTGATACATGACAAGGCAGACGTGCTTGCGGCTTTGTGGGAGCACGTGTACACCTCGGAGGAGCAAATGGATTACCATGGTCTGGCAAGAATGAGACAGCGAGGAGTGACGAGGGGATCAGGCCGACGATCAACGCTCAGAGGAAATGCGAGACGGACATATAATCAGATTGCTACTGGTACTATTGGTGTTGGAACTCTTCGCTGGCTGTTGAGGATGGGGACGGAGCGCTTATGGGAATGCCCCGAATGCTGTAATGTCGATTCCTAAATCAATCAATCAATCAATCAATCAATCAATCAATCAATCCGTGTCTCTATTGATTTTTTTATTAGTGTCCGTAATGTATACATTGCATTATTTGTACCATTTCCTTCCACAAATCCATACTGTTGTCCACCAATTTCCATTTTTTCCCTCTCTTGTTCTTTTCATTATAATTCTGAGTAGAAGCTTAGTGACATGGTTTATGAGGTTAATTGTATGAAAATCTTCGCATTCAATTGCTCCTGTTCTTTTTGGTATAGCTATAAATACAGATTTCAGCGTATCGTTAGGTAAAAATTCACTGCTGTAAATATCATTCAACATTTTGGTTAATATAATAATTTTTTGTTGCGTATCCCTTATGGGAAGTTGCAGTCAACACCAGCATTTTTCAGCTGCTATTGATGTACAAGGCAAGTGTTACGTTCAGTAGTTTGCCATTGCTTTCTGAACGACCGGCTCCCATACCAACACGTTATAACACAACGTGACACGGTCTGCTGCACAAATCGGTCGCAGCTGAGCTTCGAACGCCTGGTACCCGACTCACGAACCGCGTTCTCAAGCCTTTAGCCACGGAAACGGCTTGGTTAAAATATCTACTCCAAATTCTCCCAGTACATCTAATTCTTCTATTGTGATTTCATCTGACCCAACTGTTTTTCCTTTCTTCATATGTTTTACAGCGTCAGCGACTTCTTCTTTTAGAATAGGTAGACCTTGTAAGTTACCTTCTTCTGTTAATTCATCGCTTTCTCCATCATATAATTCTCTTATATACTCATTTCATCTCTTCATGTTATCACCTGTCTCCCGTAATATCTTTCCTGGTTTTGATTTCAGATACTCTTATGTATTCTTAATTTTCTTCCCGTGAGCTTACTGATTTGTCTGTGCATATTTTTTGTATCTTTAATAGAATTTAATCAATTTTCTCGCACTGCTAATAATTTCCAGATATGTAATGTGAGGGCATCCAGCTTACAACTTTGTTTAATTTCTGACACAGCCTACGCAGTGCTGTTCTTGGGTCTCCTAGTTATGTACGGTTTGTGCGCTTCAGTATTGAGACAATTAACTTCGCATATGTAAAAAGAACTAAGTTTCTCTTTACTTTTCTGTCACCAGTTCTCCATCTGTACTCCGAAGTTGCTTGATAATTTTATTTGCTTAATTTGTTAGATTCATGAGAAGTTCTCCACCTCCATTTTCTATTGTTTTGTGTGTGTGTGTGTGTGTGTGTGTGTGTGTGTGTGTGTGTGTGTGTGTGCGTGCGTGCGTGTGTTAACCAATCAATCTATCTATGCTTGGGCCGAGGTGCTACTTGGGTATGTTATTTTGTATAATTTGTTTTTTTCTTTCTTTCTATTTCAGAAATAAATGTTTTCTTCTGTCTTAATTTCACAGCTGCTGGTTTAGGTAGCTGATGATCTGGTCACCCGAGGAAAGCTAGTTGCATGTTCCATACAGGGCGTTGCATTCAGTGCCATCATGTACTGGTTGCGTGTGATTTACTAACCAATGTTACTTCAGTATTATGCCATTAACTTATGAACGACCGACCATCTAAATCAACGCAAAGTGGTCTGCTTCCAAATAGCCCGCGGAAAATATCAAACCCTCGACTCGGTGAAATGAAACTGCGCGTCTCACTAGCCCCTAAGCCACAGAAGCCCAGCGAAAGGTCAGGTAAAACAGCAAACTACGTGCAGGCAAGGCCAGCCAACCCCTGCCATCCTCACCCAACTACAATCTACTTCTCGTTTTTCAGTGATTCACCCAACTATAGCCAACAAGAAAAATATGGGCAGGCAATCCTAGACACAGAAGCTCAGGTCAGAGGTAACAAACAGGCCAAAAGGTAGGCCGGCAGCTATGATGCCTGGGCTGTATCTCATCCCACCCTGCACTGGCCTATTACGTGTGAAGGACACTTACAGCACAATCTGAAGTCAACATTTCTCAGAGTATTACACACACCTATACACACACACGTATACATACACCAGTGCCTGCCTATATGTGACTATGTGTAGGATTAGACGTAAACAACAGCTCTTCGTCTTGACGGCTGTAATGTAATCTATACCTCTAATTTCCGCATCACGCAGTGGAGGACAGCTTGATAAACACCTGCTAATAATACACCCTATCTTACTCCCGCACGCTCGTTTTTCATGTCACGCGAGTAGAATGGCCTATCTCGACATCACAAGTACCCCAACCACGTCATGTAATCTGTGGCCTGAGATGCTGCTCACCTTGGCTTGATCTTCACCGGGAATTGTACTCACGCTGGCATCTGTTTATTCAGACGTCACATCTTCTGCCCTCCTTTCCCCCACTTGTAATGCTATGAGAAATGACTCGGGGTTTAATTACACGTTCGAACAGGTTTAGTGCCTGATGTTCATTCCGACCTGGTCGCTTCACAAGCTGAACATTTGTTTCCTAGAAGTGGCTGCAGTCTGAATAGAACCCCGTCTGTCGCAGCCAAATAATACTTAATTAATCCTTTCAGTGGCAGCAAGTTAATATAAACTTAACTCTTTCTGTTGCTGACATGTAATACATAATTCCATCTGTTTTATTTTTCTGCAGCTAGTTAATACACAATTCCCTCTTTCTGTTGCAGCTAGTTAATATAAAATTCCCTCGTTTTGTTGCAGCTAGTTAATATATAATTCCCTCTTTTTCTTGCAGCTAGTTAATATATAATTCGCTCTTTCTGTTGCAGCTAGTTAATTATATAATTCGCTCTTTCTGTTGCAGCTAGCTAATATATAATTCCCTCTTTTTGTTGCAGCTGGTTAACATATAATTCCCTCTTTCTGTTGCAGCTAGTTAATATATAATCCCCTCTTTTTGGTGCAGCTAATTAATATATAATTCCCTCTTTTTGTTGCAGCTAGTTAATATACAATTCGCTCTTTCTGTTGCAGTCAGTTAATATATAATTCGCTCTTTCTGTTTTTTCCCCCGCGTTTCCATCCTATTTCAGGATATTCCGGTCAACATCATCATCCGTCAGCTGTATGTTGATTCCTAGGCTAGATTACGCTTATCAGCACGCCACGACTTTCTGAGCGACCGGCTCCATACTCTCATGAGTCACTGGCGCGACTCGAACCGCTTCCAATTCTCGTGCGCTCACGTCAACCACGAGAGTATTCGGGGTTACGGAGAAAGCTGCTAACTTCTCGACTTCTGTTGCAGCTAATTAATATATAATTTCGTCTTTCTCTTGCAGCTAGTTAATATATAATTCGCTCTTTCTGTTAGAGCCAGTTAATATATAATTCGTTATTTCTGTTACAACTCGTTAACTTATAATTCACTCTTCGGACACTTGTATTACCCGAACTCGCTAAGACTGCAACAGTTGATGTTTTATACTATTCTGGCTTTAACTTCTTCACTCAGAATAGAATGCTAAGAATCTCATGGACTGGCAATAGTTTGTAACGCGAGCTGCTGTAACAGAAACTGTTTGTAATGGAAGCTATTTCTAAAAGGAACTGTTTGTAACGGAAACTATTTGAAAAGTTAACTGTTTCCAACGAGAACTGTTTATAACAGAAAATATGTGTAACGGGAAATGTTTGTAAAGGAAATTATTTGTAACGGGAACTGTTTGTAACTGAAACTATTTGTAAAAGGAACTGCTTTAAAGTGAGCTTTTTGTAATAGAAGTTGTTTGTAAAGGGAGCTGTTTGTAAAGGGAGCTGTTTGTAATAGAAATTGTTTGTAACAGAAACATGTTTTCAAGCGGGAACTGTTTGTAACCGGAACAGTTGTAACATGAGCTGTGTATAACGAGAGTTGTTTGTAACGGTAGCTGTTTATAACCGGAGCTGTTTATAATTAGAAATTAGAGTTGTTTGTAACGGTAGCTGTTTATAACTGGAGCTGTGTATAATGAGAGTTGTTTGTAACGGCATAACCACCACTACTGCTATCTACCAGAATAATTTTTCTTCTGTATGAATAAGAGAGGTCGCTTGCCTAAGCAGTCCCATGCTGTGTACATGCTCGTATGTTTACTTCACTTCCCAAAGCCAGACACTGTTGCAAGTGTCTCATCATGTGTATATCTGCTCTCCAACTGTTTTCATCCAGCGTAGCATGGTAAGGCTCTCATTGACGGCTTTTTTTTTTTTTTTAGCATATCCTTTACAGGACTTAGCTGTCAACACCAGCATCTTTCAGCTGTATGTTGATCTCTTGGCAAGATTACGCTCAGTAGTTTGCCATTGCTTTCTGAGCGGCCGGCTCAGTATCCCGAAAGTCACGAGCGGGGTCGAACCGCCTCAGCTCTCGCTCCGCTACGAGACTGCGTGATAAACGGGACTACAGAGAGAAAGTGTTGTAACCCCACAGCCAGAGAGACCGGCTTAAATAAATATCCACGTATTGCGCTCAGTTCAGAAAGAGTAGTTACGTAGTTACCCACACTTGGATAATTAGTCGTTAATTTTAGTCACACTTTCAGAAGAGGCCGTCTGCGTGACGAATGAGTTACAGACGCGGTTCGTTATCCCGCACACCCGCGTTCGAAACACAGCTGCGCACGATTTGGCAGCAGACAGCATTCACTGATTTCAACGAAATGGTATGGGGGCGGGCTGTTCAGAAAGCAATTTCAAACTACCGAACGTAACCTTCCAAAGCATCAACAACAGCGAAAAAAAAAAATGCTGGTGTTGACCGGAAACGTCCTGTAAAGGATATGCAACTAACGTTTTTATCTGTTCAGACGAGAGAGAGACTGGAGTAGGTTGCGACAAACGAGCAGAGAGACAGAAGGTGTTAAGACAGTGGTCAACAGAGAGGCAAATGCTGGAGTGACAAGACCATTTGCGACGGAACTTACCAAGAGTACAGAGGCCAGATCTTTGTAGAGGAAAGAGATCTCCCGCGCAGCTCGGACTGGCCCTTAATGATAACGATGATCCAGGAAATACATATTTATTTTAATTGCTTCGGACCCAGATATTTCTTATATTCAATAATAATATCTGGGAAAGACAGTGTTAGCACTGCTTTCGTTCTAACTGCATTCATACTGACCCATTTGTGTCTTCTGTGCAAGACATTCATTATCAGTAGTGATGTTTCGGCCAACGCCGAGTGAAATAAATATGTTACCGCTTTAGTGTGGCTAACTTTAGCGATATCTGTTGTCTAGTGGTGTGCCTAACCCCCCGCCCCTCCCCCTTCCCCCAACGGTTATAATCCTTGACGTTTAGATGATTGGCTCTTTGTGTTTGTGCAACTAGAATAGATTAGATTTTTAACATGGAGAGAGAGAGAGAGAGAGAGAGAGAGAGAGAGAGAGAGAGAGAGAGAGAGAGAGAGAGAGAGAGAGAGAGAGAGAGAGTATTACTCCTTTGAGTTTACGTAGTTCTGACAACGATTACGATGGTTAACGCGCAGAGTGTTTGTGTGGTTTTCACGACGGCTTGCTGTTTGTATGATTTTCACAACCACTAGAATGTTTAACACGTAGAGTATAACTACGTTGTGTTTGTACACCACAATGGCCTGGAGAGCATGGTGCGGCAGGGAGTGACTACAGGAGGTCAGATGGACACTTAATCAGACTGCAACTTCTTCTTCTTCTTCTTCTTCCTCTTCTTCTTCTTCTTCTTCTTCTTCTTCTTCTTCTTCTTCTTCTTCTTCTTCTTCTTCTTCTTCTTCTTCGTCTTCTTCTTCTTCTTCTTCTTCTTCTTCTTCTTCTTCTTCTTCTTCTTCTTCTTCTTCTTCTTCTTCTTCTTCTTCTTCTTCTTCTTCTTCTTCTTCTTCTTCTTCTTCTTCAGCATTCCGAGCCATTGAGGTTCTTTGCTGCAGATACAAGCCGTCTCCATTCGTCTCTCTGGTTGACCTTCTCTTGCCAGTCGCTGGTTAGACTGCAACTGGTATAATTACTATTGGTACTCTTCGCTGGTTAGTGAGGATGATGACAGAGGGTGTATGAGGGTGTCCAGAGTGCTATGCTGTCGGCTCTTGGCTCAGCACAACTCAACTCTTCGTGTCTGTGTGATTCTCCCGTCAGACTGAATGTTTAACATGTCAATAGGAATGCATAGCACAACTGAGATATGCATGGAAACACAGATAGAGAAAGGCATAGAGGGAAGACTCCTGACAGCCTTTTATGATGGCATGGAAAGATCTCTGCACATGCATAGATACATACAGCTGGGGACTTCGGGCTGCGAAGCTGTGTGGTCACCCATGCCAGTTGACAAGTTGAAACCAAGTAAAGAAACTTTTGAAACGAAATGCCGCGTATTGGATCTATGGTGGCAGACCCATGTTTGTGTTGACCAATCAGCACTCGATGAGTGATGCGGCCAATATCTCGCTAGCCGCTTTTATTTCCTATGTCATTTCCTGGTACTCATCTAGACTGGCTTGTCGTGATGGCCCAAGTCAGGTTTACACATCCACCTTGATGGTCATTGAAACACATATCCCCAGAGCCGGCAGATATACGGGCTATCCACTGCCCCACATGTCTACCATACTGGCTGAATAAGCACTGGATGATGATGATGATGATGATGATGATGATGATGATGAACTATGCAACAGCGCAGTTTTCTTGCCAGAATTGTTTAAAGTTCTAAGTTTTGCTTGGCCATGCCATACCATGAGTTCAGTGTTCCACTTTACCCGTGGCGGTTTCATTGCCAGGAATAACACAGTTTTGCAACTAACGCCTTGGTCTCTCGCGACAAACAGGCCTAGTGTTTACATACACAACCTTGCTCTGTGCACGATTCTCTGGTTTACTAACACAGAGATGTGGGTTTTGATGAGGTTTTTACATAAAACGTCACTCTGTGCACAATTATTTGTTTTAATATCACAGAGATATGGGATTTGATGGGGTTTTATATACACACCTCACTATGTGCATGCACAATTCTCTGGTGTACTAACACAGAGATGTGGGATTTCATGTGGTGTTACATACAAACTTCACCTTGTGCATAATTCTTTGGGTTACCAACATAGAAAACAAATATGGTGTTAAATGGAATTGTACATACAAATCTCACTTTGTGCACAATCCTTTGGTTTACTAACATACAGATCTGGGATTCAATGGGTTTACATGTAAATCACCACTTATGTTGGTGCGGCTCCCTAAATTGTTTCAGACCAATCCGAGTATAGATGTATATACATTTACAAGAGCTGCCCACGTATTTCTTAAAACAATGTTTTACCCAGTAACATATGAATCTGAGATAATCGTCGTATTGTGTATGGCATCATATGTGGGCGATGACAGTTATTTATCTTGGTGTCTCCCATTTGATATTTTGCCATCCAGTTTGCCAGTCAACATGTCATGTTTTGTTTTCTCCTCATAGCGTACACAAGAAATCTTGACAGTCTACTCTATAATCAATGTACTGTTTTCATTTGTTTCTTAAAGGACTGCCTCATTAGTTTTACATCACGTGGTCACTGCCCATTCATTGACTTACATTACATATGATTGACGTATTCTCATTTGAAGCAGCTCACATCACGTGACCGCTGTCAGTTCATTGACTTACATTATATTCATGATATTTATTCTTACCTACAGCAAATAACGTGACTTGGTCACTGCCAATTCAATGAATTACATTATACGTACCAGTGTTATGCTTACTTGGAGTTCTTATTATTATCTGGCAGAGCCCTACTCAATAAACTACATTGCATGTGTCAAATTTATTCTTATTTTGAGTAGGTCACCTCATTTGGTCACGCAAAATTCAATGAATTAATCAAATGCACGAGATTTATTCTTTACTTGACCACACCCTATTCGATGAATTACAATAGATGTGAAAGATTTATTCTTTGAGCTGTTCTTTTTACTTGATCACGTCCTATTCAATGAACTACAATAGATGTGCAAGATTTATTCTGACTCACCACTTCTGGCACGTCATCCTGACCCCACACTTCACACAGTGAGATATCACCGTTCAGGTAACACGGAATTAACAACTAAACCTCGCTAAACCTACTGTCTGGCGCTACATTGGTGTACCCGCAACCTGATAAATTCTATGATTATCAGTTCCTCCAATTTGGTGCCAAGAAATAATACCTGAAGCCACAAACAAGGAAAACCCTGTGATGTAAAGATTAGCAGAAGTCACAAAGAAAGTCAGAACAAGCTTATGGACAAGATAACATCAACAAGTGAACATGCAGACAGGAAAAACACATGATTTTTCCGTTTATTTTAGCTGGCAGTTACAAGAGAAAGTGGGAATGGTCAGGCGAGGTCTTGCGACTTTCAGAATGGCCCAGTTATAAAAGCAAGCAGACTGATGTCATATAACTGATTGTTGTTTTGTTAAAGTTAGTTAAGAGAAAAGGCCTACACAAACATATGGTTACGGAGAAATATACAGTCAGAGAGGATTAATACAGATCTGGTGACAGAGATGTTGGTATAGAAATAATTGGGAAGGAGATGTTAGAGAAACAGTTGGCGAGAAAGTGTTAGAGAGGCAGTTGTGGAGAATACATTGGAGAGGCAGTTGTGGAGAAGACATTGGTGAGGCAGTTGTGGAGAAGATATTGGTGAGGCAGTTGTGGAGAAGATATTGGAGAGGCAGTTGTGGAGAAGATATTGGAGAGGCAGTTGTGGAGAAGATATTGGTGAGACAGTTGTGGAGAAGATATTGGAGAGGTAGTTGTGGAGAAGATATTGGAGAGGCAGTTGTAGAGAAGACATTGGTGAGGCAGTTGTGGAGAAGATATTGGTGAGGCAGTTGTGGAGAAGATATTGGAGAGGCAGTTGTGGAGAAGATATTGGAGAGGCAGTTGTGGAGAAGATATTGGTGAGACAGTTGTGGAGAAGATATTGGTGAGGCAGTTGTGGAGAAGATATTGGAGAGGCAGTTGTGGAGAAGATATTGGAGAGGCAGTTGTGGAGAAGATATTGGAGAGACAGTTGTGGAGAAGATATTGGAGAGACAGTTGTGGAGAAGATATTGGAGAGACAGTTGTGGAGAAGATATTGGAGAGGTAGTTGTGGAGAAGATATTGGAGAGACAGTTGTGGAGAAGATATTGGAGAGGCAGTTGTGGAGAAGATATTGGTGAGGCAGTTGTGGAGAAGATATTGGAGAGGCAGTTGTGGAGAAGATATTGGAGAGACAGTTGTGGAGAAGATATTGGTGAGGCAGTTGTGGAGAAGATATTGGGTAGGCAGTTGTGGAGAAGATATTGGAGAGGCAGTTGTGGAGAAGATATTAGAGAGGCAGTTGTGGAGAAGATATTGGTGAGGCAGTTGTGGAGAAGATATTGGAGAGGTAGTTGTGGAGAAGATATTGGTGAGGCAGTTGTGGAGAAGATATTGGTGAGGCAGTTGTGGAGAAGATATTGGTGAGGCAGTTGTGGAGAAGATATTGGTGAGGCAGTTGTGGAGAAGATATTGGTGAGGCAGCTGTGGAGAAGATATTGGTGAGGCAGTTGTGGAGAAAGTGTTGGAGTGACAGCTGAGGAAGTGTAAGAGAAACAGTTGAGGAGAAGGTGTTAGAGAAACAATTGAGGAGAAGGTGTTAGAGAGATAGCTAAGGTGTAGGTCAGGGGTGGTCAACCTTTTCAGCAGACGGGCAAAATTTCAGAAATAATATTTCCTGCCGGGCCACGCACCTATTTTTTTTGGGGAGACAATTTTAGAGAAACAGTAGGGGAGATAGTTTTAGAGAAACAGTTAGGGAAACCATTTTAGAGAAACATTTGGGGAGACAATTTTAGAGAAACAGTTAGGGAGATCATTTTAGAGAAACAGTTGGGATACAATTTTAGAGAAAAAGGTGGGGAGGCCATTTTAGAGAAACAGTTGGGGAGACCATTTTAGAGACACAGTTGGGGAGGTCATTTTAGAGAAACAGTTGGGGAGACCATTTTAGAGAAACAGTTGGAGAGACCATTGTAGATAAACAGTAGGAGATAAGGTGCTCGAGAAATAATTAAGGACAACGTGTTAGATAACTGTGTTAGGGGATTGGTGGGTGGGGGTGGAAAAAAAGGTGTTAGAGAAACAGTCGGGCAGAATGTGTTAGAGAAACAGTCGGGCAGAAGATGTTAGAAAAACAGTCGGGCAGAAGATGTTAGAGAAACAGTCGGGCAGAAGATGTTAGAGAAACAATCGGGCAGAATGTGTTAGAGAAACAGTCGGGCAGCAGATGTAAGAGATACAGTCGGGCAGAAGATGTTAGAGAAACAGTCGGGCAGCAGATGTTAGAGAAACAATCGGGCAGAATGTGTTAGAGAAACAGTCGGGCAGCAGATGTAAGAGAAACAGTCGGGCAGAAGATGTTAGAGAAACAGACGGGCAGCAGATGTAAGAGAAACAGTCGGGCAGAAGATGTTAGAGAAACAGTCGGGCAGCAGATGTTAGAGAAACAGTCGGGCAGCAGATGTTAGAGAAACAGTCGGACAGCAGATGTTAGAGAAACAGTCGGGCAGCAGATGTAAGAGAAACAGTCGGGCAGAAGATGTTAGATAAACAGTCGGGCAGAAGATGTTAGAGAAACAACCGGACAGAATGTGTTAGAGAAACAGTCGGGCAGAAGATGTTAGAGAAACAATCGGGCAGAATATGTTAGAGAAATAATCGGGCAGAAGATGTTAGAGAAATAATCGGTCAGAAGATGTTAGAGAAACAATCGATCAGAATATGTTAGAGAAATAGTCGGGCAGAAGATGTTAGAGAAACAATCGGGCAGAATGTGTTAGAGAAACAGTCGGGCAGAATGTGTTAGAGAAACAGTCGGGCAGCAGATGTAAGAGAAACAGTCGGGCAGAAGATGTTAGATAAACAGTCGGGCAGAAGATGTTAGAGAAACAATCGGACAGAATGTTTTAGAGAAACAGTCGGGCAGCAGATGTAAGAGAAACAGTCGGGCAGAAGATGTTAGAGAAACAGTCGGGCAGAAGATGTTAGAGAAACAATCGGGCAGAATATGTTAGAGAAATAATCGGGCAGAAGATGTTAGAGAAACAATCGGTCAGAAGATGTTAGAGAAACAATCGGGCAGAATATGTTAGAGAAATAGTCGGGCAGAAGATGTTAGAGAAACAATCGGGCAGAATGTGTTAGAGAAACAGTCGGGCAGAATGTGTTAGAGAAACAGTCGGGCAGCAGATGTTAGAGAATCAGTCGGGCAGAATGTGTTAGAGAAACAGTCGGGCAGAAGATGTTAGAGAAATAGTCGGGCAGAAGATGTTAGAGAAATAGTCAGGCAGAAGATGTTAGAGAAACAGTCGGGCAGAATGTGTTAGAGAAACAGTCGGGCAGAAGATGTTAGAGAAACAGTCGGGCAGCAGATGTTAGAGAAACAGTCGGGCAGAAGATGTTAGAGAAATAGTCAGGCAGAAGATGTTAGAGAAACAGTCGGGCAGAATGTGTTAGAGAAACAGTCGAGCAGAAGATGTTAGAGAAATGTCGGGCAGAAGATGTTAGAGAAACATGAAAGTTGGGGTGATGAGTAAACAGCTGCGGAGAGGGTTCTAACGATATAGTAAGAGAGAGTGATGGAGACATAGTCAAGGAGAGGGTGATAGAGGTGTAGTCCGGGAGAGGGCGGTACAGATATAGTCAGGGAGAGGGTGATAGAGATATAGTCACGAAGATGATAAAGATATAGTCAGGGAGATGATGATAGAGATGATGATAGAGATGTATTCAGGGGAAGGGAGGGGCGGGGCGGATGATGAAATAGATATAATCAGAGAAAGGGAGATAGAGATATTATCAGGGAGAGGGACATAAAGATATAGTCAGAGAAAGAGTGACATATAAAGTCAGGTAGAGGAGATTAAGATATAGACAGAGGGTGGGATATACATATATATAATCAGGGAGAGAGTGGTAAAGATATTCTCAGGCGAGACAAGAAATTGATATAATAAGGGAGTCTGTAATGGAGTCAGGTAGAGGGTGATTGAGATATAGTCATGGAGACTATATTTCTATAACCATCTCCTTGACTATGTCTTTATAACTTTCTCCCTGACTATGTCTCTATAACTATTTCCCTGACTATGTCCCTATAACCGCCTCTCTTACTATATCTGTATAACCATCTACCTAACAATATCTCTATAACAGTGTGGCGAAAGCCTGGCTGCACCCTCCCCTCTTCCTTAGTACTTAATGTATTATAAAGGCTCTTTAAGATATGCTTATATTATTGTTACGCTTATTTTTTTTTTTTTAGCATATCCTTTTACAGGACTTAGCTGTCAACACCAGCATCTTTCAGCTGTATGTTGATCTCTTGGCAAGATTACGCTCAGTAGTTTGCCATTGCTTTCTGAGCGGCCGGCTCAGTATCCCGCAAGTCACGAGCGGGGGTCGAACCGCCTCAGCTCTCGCTCCGCTACGAGACTCTGCGTGATAAACGGGATTACAGAGAGAAAGTGTTGTAACCCCACAGCCAGAGAGACCGGCTACGCTTATTTAGTATGTATTTATGGCTAATGTAGTAATTTATGTTTCGCTTACTCATCCTGGCCAACTACAAGCCAACAGACAACTGGGCCCGGAAACGGCCATTTGCTAATCCTGGTTCCACTATCGATCTCACTCTGCCGCGAGAAATCGCAGACAACGGTCGGGGCTAATTGAGATGTTGGAAAGGTGAACCTTTTACAAGTAGATTACAAAGTAATAGTTCCCACAAAAAGTTGAAGTAGGTAGCCGTATAATCGCTACACAGACACACAGTTAAAGCTTACCAAAGATACACCATTGGATTTGTGTGACACGTACATTAGAAGTGAACGAACATTGTTTATTATGCATACACCCAACGATCTAATGTAGTACAGTCACCTTTGTTGTCGTCGAGTGAGAACTGAGGAAGGGCAGGAGAGGAAAGCTGCAGACAACTATCGTGGGAGCTACGGACAGGAGCTAAGTACTGAGCCATCAATCTGACTCCAACCCACCGCCACATGCTTTGCTTTTCCTCAATGATTCAATGCGTCTTCAATGAAACAGCCTTGTTTGCTGTAGTAGCCAAAAACATACTTTGATAGGATACTTTGTTTTCTTTTTCTATCTCCAGAGGGGAGCCACTCTTTGTTTTCAATTTATAATTACACGGTGCGGTCTGATTTATAGACTATCACACAAAAACTTAACCTACGGCCTTTTTCACCTCGTAATAATTAATAGTAGTGTAGTGTGCAAGGGCCGGTCTCTCTGGCTGAGGGGTTACAACACTTTCTCCGTAATCCCGTTTATCGCGCAGAGTCTCGTAGCGGAAGAGAACTGGGAGCGGTTCGACCCCCGCTGGTGACTTGCGGGATACTGAGCCGGCCGCTCAGAAAGCAATGGCAAACTACTGAGCGTAATCTTGCCAAGAAATCAACAGACAGCTGAAAGATGCTGCTGTTGACAGCGATGTCCTGTAAAGGATATGCAAAAAAAAAAAAAAAAGTGTGCAAGGATAGAAGTTGAGTGAACTAGCTGTGTCTCTCCTGTATGTTATACTTGAGGGCGCTGGGGGATTTTTTCTTCATCACAGGGTAGCGTGTCACTGCTAACTAAGTCAGCTATCATCTATCGGTGTATAGCGTCCAACTTTACTTGCAGTTCCCTGTGCTACTGATAGGAAAGTAGACTCATCTGGAACAAGCATTCATACTACCTAGCCCACCACGAGCCATTTTGTCATCTTATCCTACAGTGGAGCGACCTCAACAAGGGTCAACTTTTCTATCTACATCCTTATTCATATGTTTTCCTAATACGGCAGTGGATCACGCGACAAACAGTCTCTCTGACTATGTCTCTTTAACCTATCCCTAACTATATCTCTATAGCCATTTCACTGAGTATGCCTCTATAACCAACCCCCTGACTTTATCTCTGTCTCATTATACCCCATTTAGAACAGTGATAGTTACCATGAAGCAAACATTATTTAATCGACTTGTCACCCACTGCACCCAGTGTCCCACATACAATCTTATTCGTGTTTACCGTCCCTAGTCTTTGACTATCCCGAGTACATCTGAAGACAGCGGTTGTTTGCACACTTACACGCCTGATCATTCGTCGTTGATACGTTGACTTCTAGACTCCACCAGTAGATGCCTTTCGGGTACATCTTTGAGGTAACTGGGACAAACAGGCCACACTACCTTTGCAAAGTGAAGGCACAAGGGAAGTGTCACAACTCCTCCTATATCAGACACATCCACATTCAGAGAGCAGCTCATTGAAGCATGAACACATGTCCTATATTCACACGATGTGTTGTGTATACCACAGCCAATGAGCAGTGGTAGGGCGGTGGGATGGGTTCTCACTTGTTGGTCTAGGAGTTTTGAGTTCAAATCCTATTTAAAGTAAGATTGTATGTGTGCTTACATAGCTTCATAATCTCAACACCAGAAAATTGTTGGGAAGGTAAGGTGGCGGTAGCAATACTAACAACAACGGCAACCGGGTGCCACCAAGTTAAGAACATTTGGGCGTTACATCACATTACCAATATTACATGATAGCAAGGACACGGGGTTATCATACAGTAACTTAGATACGGTTGTTGTTGTTGTTGTTGTTATTGTCTTCCATATATGCCGTTAGGCCTCATGGGGAAGGGGTTATTGAAGTTCCAGCACCCATGATTAGAGTGTTTCTTCCAATTCCTCCATGATTTACCAGCATAATTTTTATAGGATCAAGTAAATTCCCGACATATTTGCTAGACCTGCCATAGGTTCCTGAACTAACCTAGACACGGTTATTTGGTTAATATGAACATGACTCAGAATGGAAGAATTTACAGACGGTGTTCTAGGTCTGATCAATGGTGGACTGGTCAGGGGGTCAGCTGGTCTGATGGCAAGAGGGCCTGTGGGACCTCGACGAAGTGCCCACCCCCCCCCCCCCCCCTCTTATATATTAGACAATATGTTCACAATGTTCATGTCCTGTCAGTAGTTTTGTCTCCTGGCAACCAGTATATTTACCATGTTCATGTCCTGTCAGTAGTTTTGTCTCCTGGCAACCAGTATGTTTACCATGTTCATGTCCTGTCAGTAGTTTTGTCTCCTGGCAACCAGTATGTTTACCATGTTCATGTCCTATTAGTAGTTTTGTCTCCTGGCAACCAGTATATTTACCATGTTCATGTCCTGTCAGTAGTTTTGTCTCCTGGCAACCAGTATATTTACCATGTTCATGTCCAGTCAGTAGTTTTGTCTCCTGGCAACCAGTATATTTACCATGTTCATGTCCTGTCAGTAGTTGTGCCTCCTGGCAACCAGTATGTTTACCATGTTCATGTCCTGTCAGTAGATTTGCCTCCTGGCAACTACCACGTTCATGTCCTGTCAGTAGTTTTGCCTTCTGGCAACGAGTGTTTTCAGACCTACCCCGCTATCGGGTGTGATGGCCTGCATGTAAGACAATGAGAAGATGTCAATGAACACAAGTTACTCACATAAGGACTGTGGAATGCTTGGTTATTGGCGATGCTGTGTGCGGCTGGTCAAGGTTGAGCCACTGTGGAAATGAAACAATGCCTCAACGTTAGTCAATCGTAGGACTTGATACAGGAACAGCGGTCTACAAATTGTCATGGCTGTATCACATCACAGTCACCAGGCAGGTCCCTGCTTCCGGACATGTTTTATGAGGTCTCTACATTATGAAGTGGACTGATCAGTTTCTTTCCTCGTCGTATTTTCTATCTATAGAAATAGATGATACTGTTTTTATGAGACAGAATTAAGGTAGGAAACAATGCTCTGTCATGCAAGAATTAAACCGTGCAGTGGGGGATAAGACAGTACTTATTATGTAACTAGAACTTATTACATAATTCACTTCTACTAGGTCATAAATTTATGAAGTGGACGTGAACACAATCGAGTGTATCCATGCATCCCACCTCGTCTATCTGTGTACCCTACCACACTTATGCATGTACCCTACCACACATATCCGTGCGTCCTACCACACTTATAGTGTACCCTACCACACGTATCTGTGTATCCTACCTCACCTATGTGTGTACCCTACTACACCTATACGTATATCCGACCACACCTATACGTATATCCGACCTCACCTATATGTGTACCCTCCTTTTACACTAATCCATGCACCCTACCTCACCTCACCGTGTACCACCCCAACTCATCTCTCCGTTTTCCACCCTAATCAAGTCTAGTAGAGTGTCATTACCAAATTCCCCGCTGACGTCAACATCCTTCTAAGAGCAAACTCCAACGCTTACAGTTTTCATGTGTACATTATTAAATATCTGACCTCAAAAACGTGTTTCGCCTGGGCAACAAATACCGTACACTCGCGCACGAGTAAATGAGCACGTGCAATCGTGCACACAAGGTGAAGAAATGAAGGCAAGTACAACTGAACTGTTATTTAGTTGACGTGAAGACCTCCGTGGCTGAGATGTTTAGCCGGCTCTGCTGACTGCGGCGTAGTGGAGTCGAACCACACACCGGTCAGTTGGACTTATGCATGTACCCTACCTCTTCATAAATTTATGACCTGTGTCAGAGTCTCACATGGAGTCGGTAGAAACATAAAGATAGAAGGGATTTAGAGAAGGGGCATAACCCCAATACAAGGGAGACACACTCGAATGCTCGAACAATCCAGAGCCTTCGAGAAGCATAGGTCAGTTCGCCTACAGCTCCGTGGACACGCTGACCGCGTGCCAGGACCTGTTCCACGAGAAGCTCAAGGAGAGTTACAGCCCGTGTCCGATCGAGACACGTTAGAGGGCAGACACGGACTGGACATCGAAGAAGCAACAGGGTTTACCTTAAGGGGGACTTGATAGCTTATACCCCAAGTGTATTTAGGGGTCTTATGCATACGTTAGATAGCTGATAGAGTTGTTGTATTGATCATGTATTATTGGTTATTGTAAACTCCTGTGATACGCATAATGTAACATAATATAAATAAATGATGTCAGATTGTATCTGAACGGAGTTTGTTGCCTGTATGAGCCCGAGTTTCATTCCCCTAGGTATCTAGGACGGTGACACCTAGTAGAAGTGAATTATGTAACAAGTGTTGACTTCTCGTCCTTGACTTGGGGACGTAAATTACATGCACCTCAGAAGTCGGAGATGGTTCCTCTGATGACGAGGGACACTAGTAACAGAGAAAACTAACCCTCACGTAAAATGAGGCTACTGCCTCACTTGTGGTGGCAACAACTAGTAGTAGTACGATTGCGCGGACTACGCTCAAGTGCACAGCTAGCGAAGGCACAGAAAAATCAACATTAGTTGATGCTGTTTATTATTTATGCTTGACTATACGCAGTGAACAAATGGGGTAGGAATTGCATTTTGAGAAACATAGAATTATGGTCACCACATAGAAGAAAGAAAACCACAATATGGCATGAAAATCAAGGGAACATCCTTCAACAATAGATATAACTATTTTGGAACAGTCATAACATCTGTTTGAAGGTGCCTTGTAGAGACTGAAACTTTAATGGCCATGGCAAAGGTAGCCTCTTGCATGATGGTAAATATATTGACAATAAAATGCTGTCAACTGCAGAGAGACAAGGTTGTTAATCATCTATATGGAACCTATACTGTGGTATGCACATGAAACATGAAATAAGCAGACAAGCTGAGAAACGTTTAATGACGGTAGAAATGTAGTTTCTGGAGAAGTGGAAAGAATAAAATAGAAAACGAATGAAACGATCGTCCAAGAAAAAAATGGATATAAAACTGATAGAGAAATTAGATGTAGGCAGTCATGCTGTTTTGGGGCATGTTATGAGGAGAAAATATACTGACCAATAAAAAGATGTCATTTGCAACGAGAAAAACATTGTTGAACCTACATAGAACCTGCAATTTTTTATGGATGAGAGAAAGATGTAAAGAACACCACGAGATACAGAAAAACAAGTGATCAAGTTATACAAGAAACGAATGAAAACCGTAAATTGATTAGTGAAATTATAAGCAGACAATCAAATTTTTTTGGACACGTTATGAGAAGAAATAAATTGGAGAACTTGGTAACAAGTGGTAAGAATGAGGGGAAAACAACAAGTGGGAAGGCAGAGAGGGTAAATATTTGGATGGCTTGACCATGTGATATGGTCTACTGAGCTGATCTACGACTCTGGTGATCGTGTGAGATGGCGAGACATAACCGCTCACGCTTATCGGCAGG
>JACEFZ010016114.1:85000-90215 GCA_014155875.1 Cepaea nemoralis
CAGTAGCCTCACCTGCGAGCTTGTCAGCCCGCTCATTTCCTTGTACTCCCGCATGCCCTTTCATGCCCTGAGCTTTACTAAAACACGACTACAAGAGACAGTGAGATAGACAATGAGACAATGTGATGAGAAGAGAGGCATTGGAGAATATCGTGACAACTAGAAAGATAAGTCGGAAAAGAGGTAGAAGTAAACCAAAAGAGATGATGCTGGATGGATTGAGACAGTGGTATGGAGGAATATCAACAGCCGAGTTGATCCAGAACACCAAGGACAGAGATCTGTGGAAAGGCACGAACGCTTACGGCAGCTGGCAAGGTACATAATGAAGATGATGAAGTTTTTATTGAGGATATGCAGGTCCGCATGGGTGAATGGGTAAGAACGCGTGTTCTTAAACATAAGTAGTGCTGATGCCGAGGTTAGCGGTTCAATACCTACACCGGACAGCTGGACTAAAATGTTGACCTGTCGTCCTTGACCTAGGGACGTAAATTACAAGTACTTCTATTCTGAAGTCGGAGTGAGTTCGCCTGATGGCGAGGAACACTGTTAATAGGGAAAGCTAATCCACACGCAAAAGTCAGTCCATCATTACTGAAAATAGTGTGTATGGACTACGCTTGGGTTCAAAGCGAGCGAGCGCAAAAAATAAAAGTATTGAGGATATTTAAATTATGTTTCATGACAACAGAAAACATGAAGATTTGGTAAATGTCGCTGGCCACCAGTTCTGAATATGTGGCTAGCCAACAGTTCTGGCTATGTTTCTATCCAACAGTTCTGGCTATGTGGCTAGCCAACAGTTCTGGCTATGTTTCTATCCAACAGTTCTGGCTATGTGGCTAGCCAACAGTTCTGGCTATGTTTCTATCCAACAGTTCTGGCTATGTGGCTAGCCAACAGTTCTGGCTATGTTTCTATCCAACAGTTCTGGCTATGTGGCTAGCCAACAGTTCTGGCTATGTTTCTATCCAACAGTTCTGGATATGTGGCTAGCCCACAGTTCTGGCTATATTTCCAGCCAACAGTTGTGGCTACGTTGCTAGCCAACATTATGGCTTGCAGTCACAGGGCACCTGGAAATATTTGCCACAAACATTGACCTTTGAGTTTGTAAAGGTTAAAGGGCAACTGTTAGCATGTTGTAAATAAGAACCAGCCTTGAATGTACAAATAAACAGTCCTGGCGATGAGAGTAGAGCATATTGCTGCGTATGACAGAACACCCGTGACTCCGTTACCACTCTCCGATTTCAGAGTAGAAAACTCAGGTCGTAAAGATTCTGTTATTGGGTAAACGGTGCTAGCGCCATTCTGCTTAGACACATCCCACATACAACAGGTGATGTGGTCAATAAAACGCCATGCTACGGTTACCTCCCAATATAAGTTTTGCTACCCGTCTTAGACTCGGTCTAAGGAGTACAGGCCACTGGAAAATATAAATACTAGCTGACCCTGCCCGGCTTCGCCCAGACCCTGGTGGGGAGCATCTCATTTAATTCATATAAGTAGTCATATAAGTTCTCGTTCCCGTTACCGACTGTCTGTCTGTCTGTCTGTCTGTCTGTCTGTCTGTCTGTCTGTCTGTCTGTCTGTCTGTCTGTCTGTCTGTCTGTCTGTCTGTCTGTCTGTCTGTCCCGGCCCGGCATTGCCCAGCTCCTGGTGTGGAGCATCTCATTTAATTCATATAAGTAGTAATATAAGTTCCCGTTCCCGACTGTCTATCTGTGTGTCTATCTGTCTGTCTGTCTGTCTGTCTGACCCGGCCCGGCATCGCCCAACTCCTGGTGTGGAGCATCTCATTTAATTCATATAAGTAGTCATATAAGCTCCCGTTCCCGTTCCCGACTATCTATCTATCTGTCTGTCTGTCTGTCTATCTGTCTGATCCGGCCCGGCTTCGCCCAGCCCCTGATGGCGAGCATCTCATTTAATTCATATAAGTAGTCATATAAGTTCCCGTTCCCGACTGTCTGTCTGTCCGTCCCTCCCTCTCTGTCTGTCTGTCTGTCTGCCTGTCTGTCTAATCATTTATTGGTTGCAGTTAGAACAACCTTAGATAAACGAAGACCAACTTACAAAAAGCATTAGAAAGAGCACTTGAAAGATCTTTACATCTTCCCCAACAATTAACTTGGGTAAATGGAGCGGCGGCAGCAGCATCAGCAGAAGAAGGAAAAGGAGGAGTAGGAGCTGGGAGGAGGAAGAGGGAGGTGGAGAAGGGAGGAGTAGGAGGGAGGAAGAGATAGGCGGAGAGAGGAGGAGGAGGGAAGAGGAGGGAGGAGGAAGGAGGAGGAGGAGTAGGGAGGAATAGGAGGGAGGAGGAGGGATTAGGAGGAGGAGGAGAGAGGAGGAGGAGGTAGGAGAAGGAGGTAGGAGAGGAGGAGGAGGAGGAAGGAGGAGGAGGGAAGAGGAGGGAGGAGGAGGAGGAGGAAGGAGGAGGAGGAGTAGGGAGGAATAGGAGGGAGTAGGAGGAGGAGAGAGGAGGAGGAGGTAGGAGAAGGGAGGAGGAGGGAGGAGGAAGGATGAGGAGGCAGGAGGAGGAGGCAGGAGGAGCGAGGAGGAGGAGGGTAGGAGGAGGAAGAGGGAGGGGGAGGAGGAAGAGGGAGGAGGAAGGAGAAGGAGGAGGAGGGAGAAGGAGGGAGGAGAAGAACGCAGGGGGAGGAGGAGGGAGATGGAGGAGAAGGGAGGAGGAGGAGGGAGGAGGCGGAGGGAGGAGGCGGAGGGAGGAGGCGGAGGGAGGAGGAGGGAGGAGGAAGAGGGAGAAGGATGAGGGAGGAGAAGGAGGGGAAGGATGAGGAGGGAGGAGGAGGAAGAGGGAGGAGGGAGGTGGAGAGAGGAGGAGGGGGAGGAGGTAGGAGGAGGAGGAGGGATGAGGGGGAGGACGTAGGAGGAGGAGGGAGTAGGAGGAGAGAGGAGGAGAAGGGAGGAGGAAGGAAGAGGAGTGATTAGGAGGAGGGAGGAGGGAGGAGGAAGAGGGAGAAGGAGGAGGGAGAAGGAGGAGGGAGGAGAAGGAGGAGGAGGAGGAGGAGGAGGGAGGAGGAGGAAGAGGGAGGAGGAGGAGGGATGTGGAGGGAGGAGGTAGAGGGAGGAGGAGAGAGGATGAGGAGGGAGGAGGAGAAGGGAGGAGGAGGGATGAGGAGGATGGAGGAGGAGGAGGGAGGAGGAGGGAGGAGGAGGAGGGAGGAGGAGAGAGGATGAGGAGGGAGGAGGAGAAGGGAGGAGGAGGGATGAGGAGGGAGGAGGAGAGGGATGAGGAGGGAGGAGGAGGGAGGAGTAAGAGGAGGAGGAGGTAGGTGGAGGAGGGAGACAAAGGGAGGAGAAGGAGGAGGAGGGAGTAGGAGGGATGAGGGGGAGGACGTAGGAGGAGGAGGAGGGAGGAGTAGGAGTAGGGAGGAATAGGAGGGAGGAGGAGGGATTAAGAGGAGGAGAGAGGAGGAGGAGGAGGAGGAGGAGGAGGTAGAGGAGGAGGAGGAGGGAGGAGGAGGAGGGATGTGGAGGGAGGAGGAGGGAGGAGGTAGAGGGAGGAGGAGGGAGGAGGAGAGAGGATGAGGAGGAAGGAGGAGGAGGGATGAGGAGGAGGAGGAGGAGGAGGAGGAGGAGGAGGAGGAGGAGGGAGGAGGAGGGATGAGGGGGAGGACGTAGAATTAGAAGGAGGGAGGAGGAGGGAGTGGGAGGAGAGAGGAGGAGAAGGGAGGAGGAAGGAAGAGGAGTGATTAGGAGGAGGGCGAGGAGGTAGGAGGAAGAGGGAGGAGGTAGGAGGAAGAGGGAGGAGGAGGGAGGAGGAGGAGGAAGGAGGAGGAGGAGGGAGGAGGGAGAGGGAGGAGGGGGAGGGTAGGAGGAGGAGGAGGGGAGAGTAGGAGGAGGATTTTAACGCATATGCCTGTAGACAACTGCAGCGAAAAGGTGGGTCTGTCTATCTATCTGACCCGCGTGGCTTCGCCCAGCTCCTGGCGGGTAGCGTCTCATTAAATTCATACAATAAAAAAAGTAACTTAAAAGAATGTCCTTCCACACACCATCCATTATTTTTAATGAAAACTCTTTCTAATCACCTGCATGACTACAGTAACTTCTTAAGCAAAAAAAGATGAGTTACAATGTTATGCATTGTGCATTATTTTTATGAAAAATTTGAAAATGCCTTACAGATTGTATCATTGTTTATTATAACTCATATGCCGGTACATAACTATGGACAAAGAGTTTATAAATCTTTGAAAACGATGCCACAATATGACTATAAGTTATACAGAAAAGTTATGCCCCTTGAAATAACTTTTACAGAGTTAAGTCCCCTGAGATATATGAAATTACAATGAAAAATGAAAAATGAAATAATATTGGGTAAGCAGCCGATTTCACACTAAAAAAATATCACAGTTGGCAGCTCTGGAATGAAAGGAAGACGTGTAGAAAATTTCATCTCAATCGGATGGGCCGTTCGCGAACAAATAAAGGACATACGGACATACAGACAGACAGACAGACAGACAGACAGACGGAGATCGCAATTTATATATACGATAATCTCCGCCTCGAAATGGAATCGAGGGCATTTACACATACATAGACGCATACATCCATAATACATATACACTAATACACACATACGTACACAAGTGCATGGATATCAAGCACACTCAAGATAAACAACCAGGGGCAGACCATGCAATCTTGCTTAAACTTACTGTGTTATCTCCCATGCCCAGGTTGTGTTATCTACCCCTCACAAACTGTGTTATCACCCATGGGAACATACGGGAGATAGTTTCTCTACTTTATTTTTAAAGAGACATGTTTGGTGTAAGTAAAACCCCGCAACCAAAACCATAATCAAAACGTCAATTGCACGATTTATGAATGAATCTACCACAGCCAAATCAGAATCAAGAAGTAAATCACATGATTTATGTAAGAATCGACCACAACCAAATCAGACTCATGATGTCAATCACATGATTTATGTTAGAATCCACCACAACCAAAACATAATCAATACACCAATCACATGATTTATGTAAGAATCAACCACAACCAAACCATAATCAAGACGTCAATCACATGAGTTATATATGAATCTACCACAACCAAAACATAATGAAGACGTCAATACATGATTTATGTAGGAATCAACCACAAACAAATCAGAATCAAGACGTCAGTAACATGATTTATTTATGAATCTACCACAACCATACCATAATGG
>JACEFZ010016115.1:0-155000 GCA_014155875.1 Cepaea nemoralis
AAAAAAAAAAAATACAAGAAAAGGGAAAAAAAAAGAAAAAACCCCAAGAAAAGAAGAAGAAGAAGAAGACGAAGAAGCAAGAAGAAGAAGAAGAAGAAGAAGAAGAAGAAGAAGAGAGAAGAAGAAGCAAGAAGAAGAAGAAGAAGAAGAAGAAGAAGAAGAAGAAGAAGAAGAAGAGAAGAAGAAGAAGAAGAAGAAGAAGAAGAAGAAGAAGAATGAAGAAGAAGAGAAGAAGAAGAAGGAAGGAGAAGAAGAAGAAGAAGAAGAAAGAAGAAGAAGAGAAGGAAGAAGAAGAAACCACACACACATACCCCCGCCAACCCACACATCCCGCACCTATCCACACACATAACCCGCACTCTCACAATTTTCACCACCCACCCACACACACATCAGCCAACCTACACCCACTCACCCACCCAATATTCGCCACCTCTCAACTACACATCCCCACCTATACACACATCCCCACCCATAAACACATCTCCCCACCTGCCCACACATATCCCCCACCCATAACCCAAAAACACACACCTCCCACCCACACACACCCCGCCACCCACATATACCTCACCCACACACATCCGCCGCTCACACACATCTTCTCACAACTACACACCTCCCCCACCCATACACTCATCTCTCACACACATCCACCCACTCACGTACTCATCCATCAACCACTCACACCCACACATCACCCACGCGCCCATCAACACATGCATCTCTCATCTACCCTCCCACCCACACACACCCTAACAACCCAGCCAAACACACATCCCCATCCTCGCATACATCCTTCAATCCACTTCACATCCCACACCTCCCCCACCTCTCACACATCTCCCCTCCCACACAAAACTCCACCCATAAACACATTCCCCCCCCACACACACATCTCCCCACATACATTCCCCATACACATCCCGCCCACACATCTCCCCACCCACTCACACATCCTCCACCTACAAACATCCTCACCACCCACACATACATCCTCCACCCACTCACATTTACCCCATCCACACTCACACACTCCCACCCACACAGACATATCCCATTCACAGACACCCCCCACAATCATCCCCACACCCATTACACACCCATCCCCCAACCCACACAATCTCCTACACACCCATTCACCCACCCAACACACACTCCCTACCCACACCCCCTCCCAATCCCACCAACACCCACATACTTCCAACTATCCTCTCAAATATCCCCCCCCCCACACACACACACACACACATATCCCTCACACACACATACATCCACCACCGACTACACATCCCTTCACACATCCACACTATCACCATTAACCCATACACATCCCCCACACACAACCCCTCCACACATACATTCCCCACACCTCCACACACACACATATCCCTCACATACACACCCATACACACATCCTCACATCTAGATACATACATGATGCCTCACATGATCACTGAAACTAATAAGAACAAACTCCCACACTTTACACACAATTGAGACACTGACGATTGTCGTGTGAATTCTCGCAATTGCAAGAAGTGGAGAAAAAATTGTACATATACATTATGTAGCGTAAAAATTAGTGATGCAATTCAACTCTCTCTTTTTTCTCTCTCTCCCCTCTCTCTCTCTCTTGCTCTCTCTCTCTCTCTCATCTCTCTCTCTCTCTCTACTCTCTCTCCCTCTCTCTCTCTCTCTTGCCTCTCTCTCTCTCTCTCTCTCTCTCTCTCTCTCTCATCTCTCTCTCTCTCCTCTCTCTCCCACTCACTAACTCGCTCACTCACATCACAGTAATGTTATATTATACATGATAAAATCGAGTGGCATACAAAATGATAAGATGAGAATAAAAAAAAAAATTTAAAACCAAAAGATAAATATGGAATGGCATGTTACAGGATAATCAAGTGACATACAAAACGATACCTCGTAATATGAAAGATGAGAGTACATAAAAAATATGGAATAGCATGTTACATGACATGCGTGGGCTCAACTCTCTCTCTCTCTCTCTCTCTCTCTCTCTCTCTCTCTCTCTCTCTCTCTCTCTCTCTCTCTCTCTCTCTCTCTCTCTCTCTCTCTCTTCTCTCTCACACACATGTACATACACACACCCACACACAACATACACACGCAAATACACACATATACCCACGCACATACACACACCTACACACATCCATATACTTACGCACACGTACTCACATAACACCCGAACATACACTCCCTCGTATACACTGCATGCATGCACACTTACACACAAAGATATACAATACATACACGAGCACACACACACACACACTCATCCATACACACATATACACACGCACATGCATATAAACGCATATAAACACATGAACGCACACCTTAACACACGTACAGACATACACACAGAGGCACACACAGATACACACATGTACACACACATATACACCCATACACACATCCAGACATGCACACACATACATCACACTTTCTCATGCACTCTCTCATTCACCCACGCTCTCTCTTTTACACACTCACTCGCTCTCACACTCACTCATTCGCGCACATACACGCATACCCACAAATTCTCTCTCACTCACTCACGCTCCCTTACTCACTCATTTACTCGCTGACTCTCTAACTCACACTCACTCACTAACTTTCACATTCTATCACACAGACAGGCAGACACACAACACACCCACTTTCTCAGATTCACTCATTCTCTAACTAAATCTCTCACACATATGTCCACACACACTCACTCACTTTTACACTCACTCAGGCACACGCGCATGCATACTCTCTCACTCTCACTCATAATAATTCTTCCACTCACACTCTTTCTCACTCACTCTCTCACCCACTGTCTCGCTCACACACATACAGTGAAGAATGATAGTGGAAAAATGATACTAGTAGGTGACTTATGGAGGCATATAGTCGGTATGAAGTAAGTATTGAAAGAGTTTTCGGTTGAATGTGTAGGGACTCATTGGTGTTTTCAGTTCTGGTGGAAGGCTATTCCACAAGTGAGCACCAGAATATGCGAAACAAGTTTTGTATAAGTCCAATCTAGGCTTAGGAAGCTGTAATAAATTTAAGCGCTTACTGTTCATTGCATTAGATTGAATTAACGGTAGAAGATACTCTGGGGTATTTTCAGATATAATTTTATTCACTAATTTGGCTTTGTTAAAAAGGAAGCGCTTTTGAAGTGGTAGAAGTCTTAGATGGCTGTATAATTTATTACTTTCAACGTGCTTTATGCTAGAAACTAGACGTATAGCGCGGTTTTGAAGCGAACACAATCGTTTCATATTAGATTTAGGGCAACCATCCCAGACTGTGGAACAATAATCGAGAGGTGATTGGATATAGGATGCATAGAATATTTTTCGTGTGCTTTCATCCAAAAAGTGCTGAATTTTAGCAAGTTGGTAAACTTTTTGTGCTATTCTCTTGGTAAGGACGTGAACATGAGGGCTCCAGTTTAAATGTCTGTCAATTAAAAGACCTAATGTTTTATGTTCATTTACATTAATTATAGGTAACGTGTCCACGTGGAGCTCGAGCGGTGTCCCAGTTATGGCTAGGGTCTGTAGTTTTTGTCTGGTCGTTATTAGCATGGATTTGGTTTTGTCGATGTTAATTAACATGCGATTTTCATTGCTCCATCTACTAAGGTTGTCAAGTTCGTTTTGTAAAGAGCTCTCTAAGTCACAAAGGCTCTCTTGACTTGTGTAAATAGTGCAGTCGTCCGCAAATAGGTCACACGAAGTATTGAGGTATAAAGGAAGATCGTTAATATACACTGCAAAAAGCAGCGGACCTAGTATTGAACCCTGAGGCACACCAAATTAAGTTGTGTGGGTCTTGATAGACAGTTATTGAAGGACACTACTTGTTGTCTGTCAGATAAAAATGACGTAATTAGGTTCACCATATTGGTGCTAGTCTTCATGTGTTTTAATTTTCTAATTAAAATATCATGATCTACCATATCAAAGGCTTTTTTAAAGTCTACAAATACTGCTCCACAAATGTTGCCATTGTTGATACAAAGATGCCAGTTATCGGTCATTTTTGTAAGGGCACTATGGCAAGAATATTTAGGTCGAAACCCAGATTGACTGTCAATTATTAGATCGTTGTTAATTAAATGATGTAGTGTTATTTTATGCATGTGTTTTTCTAATGGCTTTGATAGCGACGATAGTAAGGAAATAGGTCTATAATTACCCAAGACGCTAATATCAGTTGAGCCATTTTTAAGTAGAGGATACACTTTAGCAACTTTAAAGGCAGATGGAAAGTAGTTTTTGGACAGGCACTGGTTATATATGAACGTTAAGGACTCACTAATAATTGGTGCAGCACACCGAAGAATTCTATTACTGATACCATCTAGGCCTTCTGAATTTGTTGCTTTGAGATTCGAGAGATATTTATATACTTCTGCAACAGACATCAAGGGAATCTCAGGGGGAATATTTCTAGAGCACTTCCCTTCACAGAATGATGACAGTGAACTTAAATTACATACTGAGTCTGGTATTGAGGACTTTAGATTCTCTATTTCTGATTGAAAGAAGTAACTGAAATCCTCGCATGTTATAGAGTTTGGTATTGCTGACTCTGAAGCGTGTTTCTTGTTGGTTAGCAAGTTAATAGCCTTCCATATATTTGTGTTATTTGATTTATCTGCAATCAAATTTTTGAAATGATCTTTCTTTATCCTACGAATGTCATATTTAACTTTATTTCTTAGTCTGCGGTAATTGATAAAATCTTTATTTTTGTGTGCTGTATCTCGTTCTCTCATGATTTCGAGAACTTCGCTAGTGACCCATGGGGACTTATGTTGATTCTTGACTCGAACTTCTTTGACTGGCACATGTTTATCAAATACATTGTAGACTGTCTTTGTCCAGTAAGCTAGTGCATCATCCGGATCAGGAAGTTGGTAAACATGTTCAAGGGCTGCATTTTTTAAGTCGTCTAAAAATAAATTTTGGTTGAGAGCTTTAAAGTTTCTAAATTTGATGCTTAAATGTTTATTTTTAGGAGTTTTGAACCCAATTTTCGACCATGTACAACATATTGGGTAATGGTCACTAACTGCACTAACAGGAACAGAACATTCGGTAATATTAACTGGACAAGTAACATATATATGATCAATTATAGTTGAGGAGGTGTCTGTAACTCTTGTGGGACGATTTATTAGTTGTTTGAAATTGTAAGATAGCATGATATCTTCCCATGTCTGGTTGGATTTAATAATATCTATGTTAAAGTCACCTAATATCATGACTTCTCTACCTGCTGTAAACACCCTATCCATCATTGTAGTGAAACAGTCATACCAACTATACCCAGCACAGGGATTCCGATATAGGTATCCAATGAGAAACGGTTGCTGGCTGACTGGCTTCACCTCTAACCAAACACATTCTATCTCTTCTATCTCGAGATCACTTCTACGGGAACAGTTGAGAGAATTGGAAATGTATACAGCAATACCTGTCTCTAATTTTTGATTTGCGTCTCTTCGAATTACTTTAAACCCCTAAGAGATATTTCAGAGTCGGTTATTTTGTCGTTGAGACGGCTTTCTGTGATTCCAAACATATGGAACTCTTTGCACAGAATTACTGAAAGCTCAGATAATTTATTGAGCAAATGATAGATGTTAAGATGGCCTATATGTAGACCATCTTTGTTGAGCCACTGATCGTGATTGGCGAACATTACACAATGAAAAGATGATGTCGCATGTGTTAGAAAAATTTCAGAGGTTTTGAAACTTTATTTAGTGGTAGTTAAGACTATTAGAGGGGATAGGAAAATGTCTGTGATGGAGTGACATAATTAAAGCTTGGTGCAGGGCTGCAGGATTGTATTGCATTAACTGTTGAAGTTGACAATTCCACTGATAAGAGTGTGGATTACCGTCAAACGAGGGACCACTGCTATGAGAGCTACTGGAAGTGCCTACATTGGAAGCAGGCATCGGGGGCACCGCAACATTGTTTAACGGTGTCCCCTTTGACATGCTAGGTGGAGACTGTTTTATGGGCAAGGGAGGAAACAATGAACCATAGTTAGCAACATTGGGATTGGAGCCTGGGTCGCTATTTACGGCCTTGTATTCCTGGGGAATAGGCAAGGGTGGTGTGTGCAGAGGTTGAGTGTTTTCTGAACACTGAGAGATGGCTACAGCCGGAGGTGAAGATCGGTTTACTCCTGTAACTGGTTCTAATTGTTGTATATGTTCAGGGATTGGAGCCTGGGTCGCTATTTACGGCCTTGTATTCCTGGGGAATAGGCAAGGGTGGTGTGTGCAGAGGTTGAGTGTTTTCTGAACACTGAGAGATGGCTACAGCCGGAGGTGAAGATCGGTTACTCCTGTAACTGGTTCTAATTGTTGTATATGTTCAGGATATTTTATGTTCTTCTCTAGTATGCTAGTTCCTAGTTTTGAACAATGTAGTTGATACTTTAAAAAAAAAATCTTTAAAAAAAAAAAAGAGGAGGTAGTGGTGAAAGGGGGGAGAAGGAGAGAAAAGAAGAAGTAGAAGAAGGGAAGGAGGAAGAGATGGAATGGAGAGGGTAATTGTAATATCATTATCGGGAGCGCTTTAAGCTAGACGCTATTGATTGATGCCCAAGAAGAAGAATAAGTAAAAGGTGGGAAATGAGGAGGAGGAGAACAGCGCGATGGATGTGGACACAATAAAGAAAAGTTGTAGGAGGCGGAGGAAGTGGAGAGAGAAGAAAAAGAGTAGGAGGAGACGGAGAAGAAAGAAGAGGCAATGAGGAGGAGATGAATGAGGAGAACGAATAAATGGGGACATTATGCATACATCGAAGAAGAAGAAGAAGAAGAAGAAGAAGAAGAAGAAGAAGAAGAAGAAGAAGAAGAAGAAGAAGAAGAAGAAGAAGAAGAACAAGAACAAGAACAAGAACAAGAACAAGAAAGAAGAAGAAGAAGAAGAAGAAGAAGAAGAAGAAGAAGAAGAAGAAGAAGAAGAAGAAGAAGAAGAGGAAGAAGAAGAAGAAGAAGAAGCAGAAGAAGAAGAAGAAGAAGAAGAAGAAGAAGAAGAAGAAGAAGAAGAAGACGAAGAAGCCAACTTGTTTAATCCCATTTTCTTCCTGCATATCTCGAGGCAAGTGAGGCGAACCTAGTTATTCAGCTCTAAGAGATCAGTGCGTCCAGCTCGGAGCATGCATTTGCTTCAGACTGACTTCCTGTATGCATATTTCATCCAAAGTAATGGGCACTGTTTACCCGCTCTTGCGTTAGTTTTGTTTACTACTTTTATTATCGATTTTGTCAGATTAACGGTCGTTCATATCAACGTTTTTTTCCCGCGTTTCCATCCTGTTTCAGGATATTGCGGTCAACATCAGCATCTTTCAGCTGTATGTTGATTCCTAGGCTAGAATACGCTCATCAGCACGCCACGACTTTCTGAGCGACCGGCTCCATACTCTCATAAGTCACTGGCGCGACTCGACCCGCTTCCAATTCTCGTGCGCTCACGCCAACCACGAGAGTACTCGGGGTTACGGAGAAAGCTGCTAACTCCTCGACCAGGGAGAAGAACTGCTCATTGTAGTCTTCATATTATTTATAATGTTTAGCGTACGAAACTTGCACAAAGAATTTCCCGTTTGGTTTTAATCTTATCAGTGAAGACTATGCACCGATTTTAACATCCTTGAGACCTATCCTGAAACATCTAACTATCAACATGCGTATATAAAAGAAGCCTATTGATGCTTTATGTGATCCAACGATTTGTTACCAATGCCAAACATGGCGTAAAATCACGTCAAGTGAGATCAGATACATAAGAAGTGCATCTGTAAAAAAAAACAAGAAGAGATAGAGAGACAAATGAGAAAATAAGAACAAGTCTAGAGATAACACATATGACTGACTTTATAGAACATGAAAGAATTAAATGGTTCGGACATTTAGTTAACAAGAATGAGGGGAACTGCAGTAAAGCTTAAAAAGGCAATGAATGAATCACCCAAAAAAAACGAGAAGTAGATTGTGAGCTTTACTAAAACACGACCACAAGAGACAAATTGGACGTTGCGGCCAAAGCCTTCGTCAGCACAGGACAAACAAATACAAACCAACACAAACCTACATGAAACACACTATGACAATATTAAACTATTAAACTAATTAAATGTACTCATCTGATTCTGTGTCCTTGCTTGGAAAGGACATTTAGTTAGAATGGAACAAGAACAACTAGCGGCTAGAGCTTTCTATATGAGAACATCAGGATATACTGCTAGAGGACTAACCAGAAAGAGTTGGTTAGATGGAGTAAAAGAGACGTTGAAGAAATCAAAAAGGACATTACCCAAGCAACATCACAAGCGAAACTCAGAACATTACACCTACCTCCATTCTACCACACTTCACGCCGAAAGCAGTAAGACAAAAGAAGAAGGGAAAGAAGAGATCAGTGGTAAGTGTAAAACATCATTATCGAGAGGGCTTTTAAGCAGCCACAGTTGATCACTTCAGATACCCTCTAATTTCTTAATGGCTTTCTGTTTGAAATCGTTACAGATGTTTTAGCGACACTAGCAACGGTAACCGCTGGTTTTGTTTATTCATGTGATTACTCTATTATCTGACCTTCTCTCCGTGGCCCCTGCACAGTAAAGTCAAAAAAAAAGGTTTGTTTTCATGCATTGCTTATATCATTCATTCATTCATTCATTCATTCATTCATTCATTCATTCAGCAGCATGTCCTTTGCAGAACCTCGCTCCCATAACAACAGTCCCGAAAACTTCTCGGTCATAAGCAAGATGTCCTGCTTTCGATACACCAATCTGGAGATCATCCGCCACATCCTGCACCCATCTTCTCTTAGGCCTTCCTCTTCCACTCTTCCCGGGCATATACCGCTAAATTATTGTTCTCTCCAACCTTTCATGATGTTTTAAGTGACCAAAATATTTCAATTTTCTTTGTTTTATCGTCTTTAGTAGCCAAACTTCTTCAGTATTCAGATCTTGAAGTATGGATGTATTTGCTCTTTTCTGTATCCAAGATATTCTTAGAACCCATCTATAACATTTATATTCAAAGGCATGTATGCGCTTTTTAGCTTGTTTAGTAAATATCCTTGTCTCACAGGCGTATGTTGCAATGGGAAAGATGCACGCTCTTAAAAATCTAATGCTTGTAGTTCTATCTGTCTCCTCCAAAATTTATACAGTTGTTTTAGTTTTTGAAGAGCAATAGTTATTCGTCTTTTAATTTCCTTCATTGTGTCACCATTGTTGGTAATTAATGACCCAAGATATTTGAAATATTC
The DNA here is from genome assembly GCA_014155875.1 of Cepaea nemoralis. Classification (NCBI taxonomy): domain Eukaryota; kingdom Metazoa; phylum Mollusca; class Gastropoda; order Stylommatophora; family Helicidae; genus Cepaea; species Cepaea nemoralis. The sequence continues at coordinate 9,348 of JACEFZ010016115.1, forward strand.
CACCATCTCCAGGTTTTCCTTATATAGATATACCTCTTTCTCAATAGTAGTTTTATCTGTATGCATTATCTTTGTATTTGCTATGTTAAGATATAAGTTGTGATTTTTGCTATTCTTTTATGTTGATGTTATCAGTTGTTCTATACCATTCTAAGATATGGATAGTAATACCGTATCATCAGCATATCGAATCTCTGGTATTTCATGACCACTGATATTTAGGGTTAGTAAAATAAAGGGCCTTTTTACACCCCTTGATCTGTATTGGGTATGTGGTGCTGGCATCACCATTTTTATAACACAGTGGGTAGTCAATAGATGATGTCTTCAGTATCATGCCGGCAGTTTTTACATAGTAGGACATGTCCAGGAACACATTATAGACACATTTAAACATTTAAAACCAAATAACCATCCATCTGGATCGACATTCGAACATATGGCCACTGGACTAGCGGAGGTGTGTGAAGCTACAGGGCTAACACGGCTGCCATAACTCTGCTTTAAACAACAGTGAAGGACCCATTCTACATTATTGAGAATATAGTGCTAGCCGGTGTTTTTATAGACAGTTTAGCACGCGAAGAGTGATGTGTTTAATATAGGGTGTATTTTTAATGACTGTGCAGTGTTTGAAATTATTACCGGTCCAAGTTTTGTATTCACCCTCTGCATGCAACATAATATAGGTAAATACAAAACTTGGACCGACAATATTTTCAAACACTGCACTGTCATTAAAAATACACATAGCATACCGCACGAATTTACTTCCCACAACATTTCCTGGTACCCATTTTAGGCTAGTCGATGTTGGAGCCTAGGTCAATTTAAAAAATCCGCCTCGACGAGAATTCGAACCAATGACCACCGTGTCGACAGGCAAGCATGCTAACCATTGCAATACCCCAACACCCATTTCCCTGCGGAGTGAGCGGTTATTGAATCAATTTACCGCAGATAACCCCGGTACTGACACAATGCTATAAGTTAATTCCCTTTCATTGTGTTAAGAGCTTTTGCCGCAGGCTAGCGTTCAATGCAAAGAATTAGCGCCACTATCGGCACCAGCAATATTCGTAGGGAAGCCAGAAATGTTGTGTGTTATTTCTCCATATAGTTCCCCTGCATGGGACTGCATGTTAACACTTGGTTCACTTGTACACTAGCTTGTCGATGCGTACAAGGCACTACTATGAAACAGATTTTGGGTGTGGTTTTAAACCAATTTTGCACCGCTTTCATTATTTCTTTGTCATCTGCAAACGTCTGGCCCCGTAACTGTTCTGCAAGGCCCACATGAGTGAAAGTCCTTTGGCGCCAAGTCTGGACATTTCAAGATCTCAAAATTAAGAGCACTTAATGTATTTATTGTATTCGCAGCCGTATGAGGGAGAGTGTTGTCGTGCAGCAACAATGCTCCTGTTGAGAAGTATCCGGCGTTTCGATCGTATCGCTGGCCTCAGTTTGTTCACCAGCATGCCAGTCTATCGAGCGCTAGTCACCTATTTCATCTATTTCCTGGAAATGCACCAATATTGGACCCTTGATATCCGAAAAAGATAAGCAATGTGACTTTTCCAGCGGATTGCTAAGTCTTGAATTTTGGTGTCTTCCGTTTTGAAATCTTCCTACCCAAGTCATACAGTCTGCACTGACTGTCTCCATGCTGAACTATCATTCATTCTGTAGATTTCACAAGGTTTGATATCCTCTGAACACAAAACGCCTCGTTGTTTTTCCACGGTACAAAACGATAGCGGTGCAGCTATTTTGTAATCGCTATTGCGCATGCGTGAAATGTCCGATCCTCACTACCCATATAGGAGTCAGTTTGTATCGTGACATAAGATTCTCCGTCGTTCAAACTTTCCTGTGTCCTTTATAATAACATTCCTGTTACTTATTAACTTTCCCTCGTATTTTTTTTTTAAATGTTGCATATCCCTTGCAGGACGTTGCAGTCAACACCAGCATTTGGCAAGCTTTTACGTTCAGTAGTTTGCCATTGCTTTCTGAACCACCGGCTCCCATACCAACACGTTGTAACACAACGCGACACGGTCTGCTGCACAAATCGGTCGCGGCAGCGTTTCGAACGCCAGGTAAGCGGCTCACGAACCGCGTTCGCAAGCATTTGGCACGGAGCAAGGCGCTACTATATATATATATATATATATATGATATATATATATATATATATATATATATATATATATATATATATATATATATATATATATATATATGTTGGGTATATAGAGCTAGTAGACGGTCTCCGTGGCGAAGAAAATACGGACGCTGGTGTTGTCAGCGATGCCCTGTAAAAAGGATACGCGAAAAAAAAAAATATATAGCGCTAGTACCATTTTCACAGAGACTAGTAGTCACCGCCTAAGCAGGAGGGTATATTTATCTACACACTAGCGAACACACCACACAATACTCATAACAAATACCACTCGTGATTAATTCTCACACCGGAAGTTCAGTCACCCTCGCATTTCACTTATTTTCAAAGCGTCCTATTTCGATGCTCATTAGTTCTGAAGCAGACTGCATCAATTTTCTATAAATAAACTTTGAATGTTTATTTCCAAAGCGATAGAAGAAGTTCACCGTGCGTGCTATATTTCTATAGGACTATCACTTGGGGTAAGTTTGCTGTTGTCGTTTCGTGCACTTCTTTTGTCCGAGCCAGTTGTTACAGTGACTCACTAGATATTGCTACTTTAATCCAATTTATCTGGTCTCGTTACTTAAACTCATTCTATTCCCGTTAATTTCTTTATGCTTTCTCTCTCTTTCTCTCCTCTCTCCTCTTCTATCTTTTTTTTCTTTCACTCATTTCTTTCTTTCTTTCTTTCTTTCTTTCTTCTTTCTTTCTTCTTTCTTTCTTTCTTTCTTTCTTTCTTTCTTTCCCCTTGAGCTTTTTATCCTATTTAAGAAATACATTCTCAGGTAATGGTGGGCTCTGATAGAAGTAGAGGAAAGAATAAGAAATGAGAGAACACATAGACCACATCCACATGACAAGCTGAGGTACCCACACTGAAATCCACACACACACACACACACACACACACACACACACACACACACACATATATATATATATATATATATATATATATATATATATATATATATATATATATATATATATATATATACAAGCTGAGGTACCCACACTGAGATCCAAATCTGTCGCCCTGTGAGGTATTGGCTAAATGGTGCTAATTCCATTTTCAAAGCCACCAATCGTCACTTAAAGCAAGACCGTATGTTTATACATTTCTGTGAGATTATCACTGTGGTTATGTTTACTTTTGTCGTTTCGTGTACATTTTCTGTCAGTGCCAGTTACTACAACTCACCGAGACAGAAATAGTACTGCAGTCCCATCCGTCTAGTCTTGTTACTTTGTCCCATTATGTCCCCGTTATTATGTCTCTCTCTCTCTCTCTCTCTCTCTCTCTCTCTCTCTCTCTCTCTCTCTCTCTCTCTCTCTCTTTCTCCCTCTCTTTCTCTCTCTCTCTCTCTCTCTCTCTCTCTCCTTTCTCTTTTTCTATCCCTTCAATACTCTCGTTTTCTTACTCTCTCTCACTTTCTATTTTCTCTCTCTCTCTCCTCCTCTCCCCTCTCTCTCCCAGACAATGATTGCTTCCAACTTCTTCTGATTCAGTTGTGTGTTATTTTTTTTTAAAAAATTACTGTTAGGGACTTAAAGAGTAAAAATATTTTTTTTATAAATGTAGAAACCACTGAAGGTAACGGTAATTCTTTACTAAATAATAATGCACAACGGCACGAAGTTTAGGCTTTCGTGTATACTAGGTAAGGTGAACAGCCCCCTTCCTTCTCCCATTAGTATATAATTGTATGTACTTAATGTATGCGCCTGAAAAGTAATTTACGACATCGTAAAGACGAACCACAGAACGTAGAAGAACTGTATAAAGTCAGCAATGAAGGACTGAGTTATTTCTTCCGTATTTTACTTTTTCTCGTTGTCTCTGATAGACATTTTTACAAAAATCTGTCGTGCTACGTTGAGTACAGCACATTTATTGTTTTTTCTTCTTCTTCTTTGTTTATTGTGTTGGCAACGTCTCGATTTGTAGTTGTACTATACCGTACCAACATTGTCCATGTGTGACGTATGGCTACCTACTGACGTGTTGTTGTGACGTGTTTTAGTCGGGCAAGATCCCCTTCAGGAGGTAGGCGACGGTTCTGGAGGCACCGGCCAGCTTAGCATAATGGAGTCGACTAGAAGCTTCTGAAGGAGAAAGACGGAGGTTCGCTGGAGAGGCCGAGCGGCCTAGTATATGTGTTCAGGTGACCACTTAGTATCCGCTATATGCGGGTTTGTTTCAAGCAGACAATGCCATGTGAAGGAATTTGAAGGAATCATACCCCAGAAGGGATTTGACTGAAAGTTTATGGCTGAGAGATTACAAAGGTTCCCGTAAACCTTCAATGGCTCATTGAGGATTATCACATGCTATGAATGGCTGCAGGAGATATATGACCACGAGAAGGTTGAGTATTAATGAATTGCCACGACTGTATATTTGAATGACAGAGACAGACATCACTCATGGAATGGCTCATCATGTATATTCAATAAAATATCTTATTTTGAAGCCTTGCCGATGGATTGTTCCCTGACTGCTGTGTTGAACTGTTGAACATTATCTTTGGGCTGTCTCATTTGGAGATCTTTAAGGTTTAAGTAGTACTTGAAAATATTCTCCAAACCACGTTAGTCTTTGTTGAGGGTTAAATAACAGTATATCTATCTTGTTATTTATAATGGTATATTGGATATGCCGGTCTCCTTGTCGAAGGAGTTAACGACGTTGTTCGTAATTCTGTATACTCTCATACAAAACACAGCTGCGCGAGATTCGGAAGCGGATCGCGTCGCGTTGGTTACTTACGGAGGTATGTGAGCCGGCCGTTTTAAAATTTATTTGCCAAGACATCAACAGCAGCTGAAACATGCTGGCGTTGACTGCAATGTCCTGTAAAGGATATGCTAAAAAAATATCGGATATATGGTGCTAGTGTCATTTTTATAGAGAAATGTCGTCACGGCCAAAACAGGACGGTATATTTATCTACACACACTGGAGTCACATGCTTATTATAAACCCTTAGACACTCGGTCGTGACAGGCCTGTCACACTCTGATATAATGATATTCCGAAAGCCTTATGGTGATATAGTTCTGCACAGAGCAGATTACTGAATGGCGATGATTCACAGATGCTACTGCATTGCGCTCAAATGTTCAAAATTAAAGCAGTGTACATATAGAGGAAAGAAGAGCATCACTTCCCAAATTGTTAGAAATTTCTGAAACTGTTAAGGCACAAGATAACATGCCTAGCATCGCATAGAATGACACATGTTCCATAAGTTACTTCATGTATAAAACATCAGTTCGCTGCATGTCCTTTTAGAGGAAGTTGTCATCTACCCCATCGTTTGTTAGATGTTTCTGGTTTACCATGCAATTTTTACGTTCAGTAGTATACCATTGTATTCTGAACAACCGATCCTTATATCATATCAGAGCAGCGCAAAGTATCACCTCCCAGATCCCATGAGACTGTTTAGGAACCCTCGACTTTATATAAAAACATCTTTCAATAAGCTCCTTTTTTTAAAGTAAATCTCATGTTTGGCTATAGTCATTTTGAAGCTCATTGCTTCAGTTCGACTTTAAGCTTAAAGGTCCCAGTTCGTCAAAACACTGATTACTGAGGTCAACGTATGCCGAACAGGTTAGAGCAGTTGCTCTTAAACTTTCGGTGTACTGGTGGAGAGTTTGGTACATGTTGATTGCAGACAATGCGCAGGATCTGCAAAAATTAGTATATGTGGTTGTTGTACACAATGAGCAGCTGGGGTTAGAATTAAATTGTAAAAAGACAAGGTTATGGTCGTCACTAGGAAAAACGAGGTACTACAATGTAATATACAAGTAAATGGGAATATTCAACAAGTGAATCGATACAATTACCTCGGAACAGTCATAACATCTGATGGGAGATGCCTTGAAGAGATTAGAACAAGAATCGCCATGGCGAAAGTAGCCTTTAGCAAGATGAAAAACATTCTGACAAATAAAAACATGTCAATTTAAAGGAGAAAAAGAGTCTTGAGGGGATACGTAGAGCCTATTCTTTTGTATGGATTTGAAACTTGGACAATGTGCAGTCAAGCTTAAAAAACATCTGATGGCTGCAGGAATGTGGTTTCTGGGGAAAATGAAATAATAACATGGACAGATAGAAAAACCAATGACCAAGTACTACATGAGAGAAATGAAAATCGTAAATTGATTAGAGAAATTAGACGTTGACAGTCAAACTTTTTTGGACATGTTATGAGAAGAAATGGATTAGAGAACTTAGTGACTACTGGCAAGATCGAAGGGAACAGACCAAGAGGAAGACCGAGAGGAAAATACCTGGATGGCTTGGCCACATGGCATGGACGAGACAGAAACACTGAGCTTATCCACGACTCTGGTGACCGAATTAAATGGCGAGTCATGACCGCCCACGCTTTCCAGCATGGCACATGATTGATTGATTGTACTGGTGATGAGGGGACAGGTTCGACCCCAACACCGGTCAGCTGGACTAAAATGTTGACTTCTCGTTCTTAACTTGGGGACGTCAATTACAAGTACTTCTGAAGTCGGGGTGGATTCCACCGAGAAGGGGCACCGGTAATAGGGAAAGCTAATCCACACGCAAAGATAATCCCTGTGCAGTCCACAATTGTGGTAACTAATAGAATTAGCAGTATGTGTGTGGACTACTCTTGAGATCAAAGCTAGCGGACGCTGATGACCAGAACTGACTTGTAAACATACAGGAATGGAACACCAGCCATACATTGTGCTTTGTTCTGGGCTTGTAAAGTCTCTACTATAGTATGTCCAGAAATGAATGCCTTCATTCACGATCAATTATTTTGAAAACTGTCTGTTGCATCGTTATGAAATTTGTCCTGCCGTCTTATATTTACCCCCACCCAAGGAATATGTCTTTGATAGGTCCAAAAGCAACTTAAATCATCGAAAGCGGCGACATTTCTTTGATGTTTTGGGGGAAAATGTAGTGAATTCACGCTAACAAACTAGTCTTACAGTAAACCACGTTATTTCTGGTAAGGACACAAGTACAAGGCGTAGCCAGATTCGTATGGGAGAGGGTGCAATAAAAAAAAGTAGCTTAACAGGGTCGACTGCATTGCACCGGGTTTTTATCTCATATGGCCCGGTCTCTTTCCGCAGGGCGGGAAGCGTCACGCAAAGCACGAACTCCGTAGCTCCAGCGACGACCCTCGGGAGTCTCCGAAAAAATGCACTCGTGAAATGAAGGAATCGAACATACAACCTTCGGAGCCCGAGTCAGACGGCTTGACCACTTCACCACGGAGACTCCCGAGAGGGGTGCAATGTGTAATATTAGTAAAGACAGAGAATTTACAGAGGCATGGGGTAAATAATGTGTTAATTGACAGGAAAGTAGAAGAAATATATTTCTTACCTTATTTTTCATTTCCTTCTTGTTTCTTCAACTGCTGGTTAATAACTGTACACACGTATTCATGTTACTAGGATGCATTTAGCTTTTTATATTGAGTTCGTGAAAGCTTCCAAATAGCTGTGCGTTAATGTGCGTATGGAGTGACCAGAAATGATACCGCAATTTAGTCATCATGTGTCCATTTTTAAGGTTCTGTTCAGCTGTCTGTGTAGTTTGTTCACAAGTACACGTGCGTGACCGACCCGCTTTGAGTCTTCGTGAAAGATTGTCTACTCTGCTGTTTACTGTTCAGAGACGGAAACTGATTACCTGTTTTGCACTACGAAAATAGTTGTCAGTGTCTCTGTAGTGGGCTTTCTTCTTAACGACCAAGATGTTGGTCCTCTTTTCATTGTAGTTTATAGATTGATTCGTATGCACGTGTGTTGTCCCATTGATTCGTATGCACGTGTGTTGTCCCCTAATTTGACAACGTGTTTGCTCTCACGTTTCTTGTTATGCCACAATATGTCAGTTTCCACCGCAATATTACTCTTCTGTTGGTATTCAATGCGCTTAATGTGTGTTTCTTTTTTCAATACCAGTTGTTTGTCACCGCTGAGGGTTTGCGGAATTGAAAATTCATCACTATGGAATACAAACTGTTGCCATTGACATTATGCTGATGCTGTAATATTTAGGACCTTCAATTCGTCTGAATGGTTGGAGCAAAATATCCCAGTAAGCGTGCACGCGGATTAAGGTCTGCTATCTGCTCGGACCTTAATCTGTGTCGGACGATTCCAGTAGGTTGATGACTGCTCTCGGTTGCATAAAATTCAATCCATCCTTTCTCCAATAGTCCTCTTCCTCTTTCAACACACGGTCCTCACATTTTCCCAGTAACTTTTATCAATATTTAATAGCGCGGACTGGATTAGTATCTTGACGTCAGACAATTTGAATATAGTATTGTCAGCTGCCGCCTGTCATTTAATTTTAGCCCACACAAGTTCTATAGGCTTAAAATGAGAGTGGTACGGCGGAAGTCTCAAGCAACCATGACGATGCTCTTCTATCAACATGTCGATTTGATATTTCTTGCTTTTTTGGCGTCTGTTTTACAAGGGACAACAATTCTAGCTAGAAATACCTTTCTGGAAATGGTATGTTTTCCATTCGGAGCCTTATCTTTATTGCTCCCTTTGTGCTCGATGATGTAGGTATTTTGTCTTCTTGGGCAACAATATTGATATCATGCATTGTCCATAATTGGACACGACGGTCTATCTAGGGATGGAAGCACCGTATTCTCAAGCCAATCTCTAAATACATTACCATTCATCTTATTATGATAATCCCTATTGTCTGTATGCTTTGATACGAACACGAGCCCAACATTCTGTTGTAAGCCATTATGCGTATCACCAGCATGGGCCATGACCAAAAGCTGTCCTATACTACTGGGCAAATCGCTTTATCTGTCCATCCACTGATTGCCATTCCTTATCACTTGTGTGGTGCGCATTGATCCACATTTCATCCAAATACACTATGCCATAATTTTCTTTGCGCATTTCCCTTATTTCACGTAGGTTTCTGCTTCTCATGGCTCCTAAATGCGGTTGCTCGCAAAGAATATTTCTACCTCCCTTGTACTTTCTAAAACTGAAGATAATGTCCTTATAATTTTCCACAAAGTTGTTTTGGATAGCTCTATGTTATTGTTCTTTCTCAACCAAACCCTAAGTTTTCTTACAGTCACTGTTTCTTTGACATCCAGCATTTTTATAATGTTGGATAATCCTGGATATAAAATCCAAAAGTTTTATAATTTTAGGAGTCTCCGTGGCGAAGTGGTCAAGCCTTTTGACTCGGGCTCCAAAGGTTGTGGGTTCGATTCCGGGCCGCATCCTTGGGTTTACGAGTTAAATGTTTCGGAGACTTCTGTGGGTCGTCGCTAGAGCTGCGGAGTTCGTGCTTTGTGCGATGCTTTCCGCGCTGCGGAAAGAGACCGAGCCATATTGGATAGAACCCGGTGCAATGAAGTCGATCCTGTCGACTTTTAAGCGACTTTATAAAGCATTTTTATATCGCCGTATGACATCTTTGTCAAAGCTGTCTACAATAATCTTTCTACCTACCGTTTGGTTATTGCGTGGTGGTTTAATTCCAGATTGTTGCACCCATCGACGAAATGACCGTTTACTCAAACCCAATGCACGCACTGTTCTTTTTTCGGAATTTGTAATAGTATAAAACAGTTTCCTGCGATCATCTTCTATACAAAAATATGTGTACAACTTCATAGCGATGCTTTGAAGTGTATACACAATTTCGCATTCAATCCCATTGAAAAATATTCACACATTTCAATGTTAGCGATAAGTGGTAAGATTAAAAAAAAAAAAATAATAATCAGATTTCATGAAATAATCCACAGTTTGACGACACCTCTGAACAGTCCCAGTTTAAACTGCACGGGGTTCTTGGCATAAGGCCAATCCCGTGAAAAACGTAAAATATTCAACATTCAACGCTGATTGTCTGGCTACGCTGTAATACATTTAAAATTTCATCTCTGACCCGTAAATTATATACCGCATATAAACAAACTTTGAAATCTGCTGTAAAATCTCCAGAACAAAAATTGTTTTGTTGGGTGGACATAATGATAAGGTTATATGCTAAATCTCATCATTTTCCTTCAGTTGGTTACTGAGATATGGAATTTTATATTGGGGCAGACAAAAATAAACACACTATACAATAGCCAGCCCATGTGCTGTTTAGTACAAGTGTGACAATTTTTGACTTGCGAAGTCTCTACTACAGGAACCAGTGTAAGTGGATTTTGGTTTATTTTAGGTAATTTTTAACTTGTGGAGCCTTTACTGCTGGAGTTTGGTACATTTGGGGCAATTTTTGTCTTATGAAGTCTCTTCTACTGAGCCAGTCTGAGAGGAGTTTGGTACAACTGAGGCAATATTTTACTTGTGAAGTCTCTACTACGGGAGTGTGGTAGATTTGAGCCAATATGTGACCACTTTAAGTGGCGCAAAGTATACCACGAAAAGACTACCTCACTCTTTACATATATAACACTAAGATAGAGCCGCGAGGTTTAAGAAGCAATATACAGAAGGAGGTGGGAAAGAAAGACACCACCGAGGCCATCACCTGACCACAGTCGTTAGCAAGTGCTAATCTTCAAGCAACACACGGTACATCACGCAAGCAGATGCCATCTGTTGAGCAAGCCACAGACACGAGCTTGATGAATGGATGTAACGTTGTAATTGATACAAATGGTGCCAGACAGTTGCTAATGGAGTGTTCAACATATGAACAGCAGAAATGTCCAATTTGGGCTATACTGGTTCCATTACTGACAAAAGGTATGGAGATGTACGGGCATTCAGAAAAGGGGTAGCCTAGAAAGTTCGCTCTTAAATGTTCTACTATTGTCAGTAGGGTTTTCATGTATCGTACCTCTTGAATTTGTCCTCCCTTCCTCATATCACTGTTTCTTTCCCCTACTGTCTCTGTCAGTCTGTCTTTCTTCCTTGTGCATCTCTCTGTCTCTCACTCTTTATATCCGTTTCTATTTCTCTGTCACTCTCTAAATCCGTTTGTTTCTTCGTTTGTCTGTTTGTCCTGTCTATCTGTGTCTTTCTTTGTGGGTCTCTCTATCTTTCTCTCCATATTTCTCTCTGTGCACCTGTCTGTCCCTGTTGCTTTCGCTCTCTCTGTCACTGTCTCTGTGTTTCGCGCCCTCTCTCTCTCTCTCTTTCTCTCTGTCTCTCTGCCTCTGTGCCTTTTTGTCTTTGTCTCTGTTTCTTTCTCTGTCTCTATCTCTTTCTCTGTTGCTGCATGTCTCTATATGTCACTCTCTATGTTGCTCTATTCCTCTTTCTCTGTCGCTTTATGTCTGACTCCCAATGTCTCTCCGTCTCTATCTCCGTTTGTCTGTCTGCCTATCTACCTGTCTGCCTCTCTAGTTTCATAGTTACTTTCAGAAATGATGAACGTATATTCTTCTCACACTATCCAGTCCGCTTCCAACCAAGATTGAGAACAATTAAAATTTAAGAATAAATATGTTAATTGTCAGTCCGCATGTATCCCCTTAACAAGGTAGAGTTTCAGAGAAATGGTATCATCGGTCATTTCTCTAGCTCCCCAACAGATTTATAGTCATGTCGCGGATAAATGTATCATCTTCCATTTCTTTATCCGCTTTTCTCCTACAAGGATTATACTTTACAAGAATACACATCATTCAACCTCACCCTCCCCTCCCAATCACTCTACCACACTTTCTCTTTCTCTCCATCTCACATGCTCTCCCTCTCTTTCTACAATATGTTTTCCCTAAGTACTTATTTAATTGGAAATAGGTCTTCTAATTTCTACCAATCTGTCTGTCTCTCTGCATGCTTGTCTATTATAGTTAGCTAAAGAACAGTCTCTCTCACCTCGTCCCTAGATGTCTTTGTCTCCATCAGTATATTAGTAGATACGTCGCTGTGTTTAGGTGACCAGTGTTCTCTCTCTCTCTCTCTCTCTCTCTCTCTCTCTCTCTCTCTCTCTCTCTCTCTCTCTCTCTCTCTCGCTCTCTCGTTTTTACCCTCTCTTCTTTGTAAGGCAAAGCTACTTTAAAGAAATACTGTATCTTTCTTCTTAACATTTCTTTCTTTCTCCGTCTGTCTCTCAGTGTCTGTCTCGTCGTCCCATCCCCGCTTTCTTTCTGCCGGTAAAGTAGAGTTAATTAAAGATTAACGGGCAACGTGTATTTCTATATTGCTCACATCTATACACGCACATACTATCTCTCTATTTCTCCATATTTCTCCCGATACGGGTTTCTTACTCAAAGGATATTTATTATCTTCGCCAACTCAATCATCCTTTCTCTCATTCTCTGTCTGTCTGTTTCTCTCTTTCTGTCTCTGCCTCTCTCTCTCTCTTCTCTCTCTCTCTCTCTCTCTCTCTCTCTCTCTCTCTCTCTCTCTCTCTCTCTCTCTCTCTCTCTCTCCATTCGCTGTTCTCTTCTTTGGGGAAATAGTTACCTCAGAGGAAATGACGTTGTCTTTATCTATCCCACATTATTCTATATCTGCATGACCCAGTCTATAGTCAGTAAATATAACAATGGTGACACAGATATCCATGTATTACTCCTGTTTTTTTTTTTTTTTTTTCAAATGTATTTACCAGTTTATCCCCATGAAGAACTCTACATATCATATCTTCATATGTTGCCTTTAAGTTAATGGTTTTCTGTGGGATCCCATAGTGCACCACCAGCCTCCAAAGGGATTCACATCAATGCTGTCTATTGCCTTTTCATAATCCACAAATACAATATAAAGTGGCGAACTCAGTTCAATACTTTGCTCTATTATTATGCGTAATGTGACAATCTGGTCCGTGCAGGATAAGTTTAGCCGGAAGCCTGCCTGTTCATTCTTTTGTTGTTTCTCAGTGTCGTGTCTTAATCTCTCCAAAATGATCCTGCTTAATATTTCCCATGCCCGGGTGATAACTTTATTTCTCTATAATGTTCACACTCCAGCAGGTCTCCTTTCTTAAACAACTTCACCAGATATCTTTCACTCCAGTCTGTTAGTATTTCTTCTGTCTCCATGACTCCACCTTCTTAATATGTCTCTCCGCAGAAATGAAGTTCCATTACGGTTATGCACATCTTGCTTGATTCTGGGCTTAGCAGGGGGAAGAGGAATTCTGTGAAGCAGTCCCCTTGGATACTTTGGTGCCAGGTTGTGATAAAAGTATAGAACTTTAGAAGTTATAGCTCACTTGTTTCTTTGATTGTGTATTATATCTAATCCAAACCTACATTTTGTTTGACACTGAATCAATTAATACATAATGAATTATTAATGGGGTTCTATTCACATATAATATAGATTGAATCCGTTTTAAATATTTCTCTCTATTACTCTTATTCCCGTTTGCTGAGTTGAGTTGAGTCAAGAATCAATATCATAGCACTCCAGATATTCCAAGTCGTGCTCCATCCTCATCTTCAACAGCTAGTGAAGAGTCCCAATACCAATTCTACCGAAAACAACCTGATTATTTGTCTGTCTGACATTTTCTCGAGAGTACTGAGTGTCGGCCAGGTCATCTGGTCACTCCCTGCAGCACCATTCTCTCGAGGTCGTGATATTCTGTCTCTTCTTCCCCACTATACACAATATCCCACAGGGCTCCGACTAATTTAACTGATTAAGTGCCATGGGGTGATTGTCTTAAGTGACTTCCCGTATTTGCCAAGGGCTTATATTTCGCAGACATGTTGTCCTTGCGTTATACTACAACGTGCCTGCTACCATATTAACAACTTTTATGTCATAAATGTGACACACCTCTACTTCCCATTTTTCTGCCATCCATTTTTGTTAGGTCAAAACCTATTTCTTGTTTGGTACTGAATCTGTTAAAGTATGTACTGATAAAGTAAATAGAAAGAACCTCCGTACTTTTACCAACAAAAATCAGTGTCCAGTACTCTAAGACACATCGCCATTAGAAGCAGGACACCAGGGAAACATTCAGCTACTATCTCATTATGCCCCAGAAGAAACTGATAATGAATAGGTATCTTGTGTGTCTGGGCTGATTTTCACAGTAGATGTTAGGCTACAGAGCGATTTGGGTAAGACAGATAAGATTAAGGCTAAAAGCTCTTAGACTGGCGGTAGATGGTGCTATTTGTATCTTTATATTTTTATGAATATGTTTATATGTTTATAATTTAGCTTTACAGTTTGATCTTTATAATTTGCATCTTAATATTTTAATGTTATGTTTATCTTTATAGTTTTAGCCTTAGATTCGTATGCTTAATAATTTTAGGTTTATAATTTTATCTTTATATTTTATCTGTATATTTTATGTTTATATTATATCTTCTTGTCCGTTGTCTCAGGAAGGCTGGAGCAGCACACAGTGGGAAAGGGAGCAGTGGTAATGTAGGGGCCCGTAGTCCTCGGGACGGATTGGACTTTTAAAAAATAAATTAACTCTCGCTTCCCAGTAGACCACACATATAATAGGTACCAGTAAATGTCTTGAGAAGTAAAGGCAGCCAGAGAGATAGTGATCGTATCACCTGGAGAGTGCCGATTGGTGTATACAAATATGGACCTAGCACATTATTATTATAGTCTGTTTACTTTTGTCTGCCCCAATATAAAATTCCTTATCCCAGTAACCAACTGAGGGAAAATGATGAGATTTAGCATATAACCTTATCATTATGTCCACCCAACAAAAAAATGTTTGTTCTGGAGATTGTACAGCAGATTTCAAAGTTTGTTTATATGCGGTATATAATTTACGGGTCAGAGATGAAGTGCACATTATTAAATGTATTACGTCTTCACACGGAAACATTAGCGTTAAATAGTTAATTTTCTCGTGGGACATGGGATTGGCCTTATGACAAGAGCCTCGCGTAGTGGAACGGGGCATTACTGTAAAACAAGTTTGTTAGCGAGAAATCACTAGTTTTTCACCAAAACATCAAAGAAATGTCGCCGCTTTCCATGATTTAAGTTGCTTTTGGACCTATCAAAGACATATTCCTTGGGTGGGGGTAAATATAAGACGGCAGGAAAAAAATTCATAACGATGCAACAGACAGTTTTCAAAATAATTGATCGTGAATGAAGGCATTCATTTCTGCACAGACTATAATGCACCTCAAGGCGCGTAATAGGATAAGGTTGGGCATAGAGTTAGTTGACCATTTGCTGTATTAGATGAATAGTGCTGGCTCTTTGTGAATCCAAGAAAGACTGAGTCTTATTCTAACGTCCGGTGTATTAGGAGAGGCTGGCCGAATTGCTAGCATGCCGGATTCTCCTTCGGGAGACCCGGGTTCGAATCATCGGTAAGGTGTGGATTTTTTTTTCTGTCAGAGGCAAAAAGAACACCCTAATATGAACAGTTCGCGGCGATTGCCTAGCCTGGCGGCCTTAATTCCTCAGGCTTGCCACACACCGCAAGGTATTATATAGGTGGTAAATGACAGTTTACAGGCAGATGCATTCACGCTCAGGTCCTTTACAACCTTGAAAGGCTTGCTTGTATCGGAGTTAGATTCGTGTAGAAACTTATCTTTTCAACACGGTACCTAAGAACACCGGCACTGTGGCGAAGGAGTTTTGAATGCAATTCGTAATCCCGCATACCGCGTTTCGAAACACGGCTGCGAGCGATATGGAAGCAGACCGCTTTGCGTTAATTTCCATACAATGGTATGAGTTCCAAAAGCAATGTCAAACTACTGGAAGTAAACTTGCCCAGGAAGCATAAACAGTCAAACAACGCCGGAGTTGACAGCGACGTCCTGTAAAGGATATGCAAATAACTTTAACTAACCCACAACCATTTCTACGGGGACTGTGTTGGAAAATGCTCGCTCCTTCCCTTCACCAAGCATAGAAACCAGCAGGGTGTGTAATACTGGTGTGTAATTACACATCGGCGGAGAGAGCACATTGGGCTGTAACCAGATCTTGGTTCAACACAGAGCATACGAACTGATTGGGATTAGGCCAAGGTTGATAACACCGCCCCCCCCCCCCCCCCAACAAGTTTTACATATGGAATATTCAACCTGATGCTCAAGGGGAACATTAACGTATTCAGAAAGCAAGCTTAGCTTCGAGAGTTTGGCTTAGAAGAGATTCCAACTATAGCTACTGGGCCCCTGCTGCAGAAAGTTAGTTAGTTAGTTAGTCGAGGTTCCAACTTCACGACAACGGGTCGTCCCCATCATGCTCCGTTCCTGTGCCAGTGAATATCACATAAAATGCTCTCCACTGTCCAATGTGAAAAGTGGAATAGGCAGGAGTCTCGGCAATCCAACAGCCCGCATAGGTACACTGTGCATAATGCCGCAGCCAGAATGCCAACACAAAATTAATCCACGAATACCACAGTTCATCGTCGATGGTCTCGGCAGTCACCAGAAAGACCTTATTGACCCGGGTTTTCTCACATGGCTCTGTCTTTTACCGCAGGGCGACCCGCCGAAAGTGTCGCATAAAGCACGAACTCCACAGCTTTAGCGCCGACTCCCGGGAGTCTCCCGAAAAATGCACTCATGAACCTAAAAGGCAAATCAGTCTATTCAGAAACAACAGGTAGCCATTGTTCCAAACATGCAGGCCATTGTACAGGACAGATGTAGAAGCATTCCCCGCGAATCTCACAGCTCACAGTGTCGCCCACGCACTCACTCAGTAGCAGGGCGACGGAACCATGTACTAGCAGTCCAACATGAGGAAAATGCGATTGCAAACCGTAGCTGCAAGCCTACACGCCACAGGCCTTAACGGTTCAACGCCTAACCGCCATGTTGGCGACCGGAAGTCCCTGCTGCAGAAAGGGCAGACACTGATGCATATGAGCAGATAACTCAGTCTTGACGGTTAGTCGTAATAAAGATCAGGTTTGTGGATGTTTGTTTAACGCAGGGAAACTGGTTTCAAATTATTTAGGCTTTTCCATTAGTAGTGTAGTGAGTCGCGGTAGCACAGTGGCTAGCATACAGTGGTCTGGCGGCCGTGTGTTCAAACACACATCGAGGCAGGAGTTTTTAAAACTGGCCCCGGCTCAAGTCTCGACCCTGTCTAAATTAAGTACCATGACATCTTATGGGAAGTAAAGTCAGCAGGCGTGACGTTGTCCACATCACCCATCGAGCGCAGACTTCTCTATAACAATAGTAAGTAGCACCATATATCCAATAATCCACCCAATAAGTGGAAAAATAGTTTTTTACTGTAAATACTGGTCTTATAGTCTAAGATTATTTCCAAGTAATGGCAAGATTACACCGTTGTCTATACCAGTATGCCTCTGGGTCAAGCCGGCATCATAAATTGAGTACCAGAGATTTGTATTATTTTCTAAGATGTATCAGACGTGGAAGGCAACTGGTCATTTTAATTCCTTGTCATATGAGCTAATATACGTGAAATTTTAACAATTCACACCTCGTTGCATCTTTCTTTCACAAGATTCTCATCGCTTATTTGTGAAGAGGAATAAGAATTATAATACAATACCAGGTCCAGAGAACATGACGGAGTGGGCGTGTGGCTGCGAGTGTGCTCCAGGGCAGTAACTTTGTATGTTACGAATTAATGCTGCACCATTAGGGATCGATGGGATGCTGCACTGACGTGCAGCACACCCTAACAGTGTGTTTTCCTTTTCTCTGGGTCGTTTCATTCTGATTGCATCTTTCAGACGACAAAGAATATCAATATATATTTATAGTTAGCCGTTTGATCTTTATGTATAAATTCATGGTGAATTATACCCCGAGGGGAAACAAACAACTTCAAACATAACATTTCCTCTGCTCTGGTCTAAGTAACATTTATATTTATGTAGTGATCATTTATATAAAAGAACAGACTCAATTTTTTTTTCCAGAGGAAAGTAAAAAAGAAATTCGATATGTGATAACAACCCGTGCAGTAAAGTGGATCTTCTTGCAGTTACATCCCCTTGTAAGAAAGAGTAAGCAGTGTGGCGAAGGAGTTACGGACGAAATTCGAACCCCGAATATCGCAATGGCAAACTACTGAAAGTAAACTTGCTACGAAATCACAAGCAGCCAAACATACTGTGGTTAACTGCAACGTCCTGTAAAGGATATTCAAATAACTAACAGCTAAAAGTATATAGTTGCCGTTTGGCGTTGGTGATCAGGTCTGTCCACCGCCCTCAGTCTCGTGTGCTGCCAATAATTTCTGATACAGATATTCCTCATGCCACGATGTCAAATTGTGGCAACAACTTCTGTCTTGGTCTCCCCCTTCTTTTCTTCCTCTCCAACATTCCAGTCGTGACGACATACTCCAACTTTTCCTTCTCATGACATGCTCAAATAATGTAGACTTGTCTTCTTCTTCTGATGCGAGTAACCAGTTCTCTTTGTGGGTTAGCGTCTTTCAGATGTCTTCATTGATCTTTCTATATGTCCACGGTGATGTCCTCATTCTTTTATAAAATCACATCCCCGCAACTTCCACATAATTCTCCACGTACCTGCTAACTGCCCACGATTCACTTACGTACATCAGGATTCACTCAATATAGATCTTAAGAACTGTTTTCCTTACCGCAATCAAAGGTAAATGAGACCGAATATTTCTTATCTTGTGAAATGCTGCCTTTGTTTGGGCTATTCTACATATAGCTGCCTTAATACATCACCCATCTGCTGTTATTAAAGTACCCACATACTTAAGTACATTGACTTGCTTCAGAATGGTTCCGTTAACTTTGATACTGGATTTGGGTATACAATTTTTAATTTGTAATAATCATTACTTCTGTTTTTCAGAGTGAGTCCTTCGTTTTGACTTTCTGTGGTAATTATATCCAACGAATCTTGTAACTGCTTTTCATATTCAGCTCCCAAAACCACGTCATCGGCATAACGCAGGTTGATTACATTATGTCAACCAACTGATGTTTCTGACATGTCTTGTATGGATCTAGCGATTATTTCGCTGTACACACTGAACAAATCGTGTGATAGATAGTACACACCATTGTCTAATACCTTATTTATTGTGTTGAAAAGTTCACAATTGGTTGTAAATTCGCATGGCTGCTCTTTGCTGCTAATACATGTTTATTATTCTCATATCTTTACCGTCAGTGTTTAAAATTTCCAACATTCTAGTAATATTTTCATGTTTTACCTTATTACATGCCTTAGTGTAGGTAGTCACGTCTGTCAGGTCTTAGTCAGATATGACTGAACTAACATATGATAGTAGACGGTACATCTCCTTTCTGTTAGCGCCGCATGTTGGGCGCCGCTTACCAAACCCGACAACCCACATTGTGCCAACGGCTTCGAGTAGAGAAGTGCTATTGGAAAGGTACAATCCTTATGCCGATGATAGCATATGTCACATGAAAGTAAATGTCATGGCAGACAGACCAGACCCTAAGCCTTGCTTGGCTACTGGTCTAGGATCGAAGCTCCGACAAACGGACAGTTAGAGCAGTGCTTTGCTGATACGGCAACTTTTACAGTTTGTCTTGTTCCAGATATATTGGTGTTACCTTTCCTCTGGAGTAAACTAGACAGACTCAGAGGAGGATCATACTGTATGAGCAACTCATGGTCTCTGCAATTCAGTCCAAGGTTTGTGCTAGGAGAGGTATAACTGCATCCCTGGTGCGTTGTAGTTGTTATGCCTGTGTTGAAGCACAATGCGACAAACTATCGTCTGTCAAGACAAGGTGCCAGTGAGTGAATGTACTCAATAAAACACAAATAAAGGTTTCTATTCATTTGGGCAATTCTTTCTGCTAATGTTCTCAGCATGCATATGAGTTGGTTGTGCAATAAAGGGATACAATCCATAAATGTCGATTGTATGACTAGTTAAAGAGTTAAGATGGCTGTTTCGACAAGAAATCAGAACTGCAGAAAAGAAGAGAAATGATTCTGTAGACTACAGCGTTAAATCCCGTCAGAAAGGAATTAACAGGACAAATACAAGACAGGAAACGTCCCACTTAAGTTCTAAAAATAATAACTACAAACAGCCAAGGAAGACGACAAACGACATCTGAAATTACAATCAATGACGTGTTCTCAAGCCGTCGTGTCATTTTCTGGTATTAACTGTGTCTGGTTTGTCTGACAAAACCATTTTCACAGAACTGGTTATTGTCTCCAATGCGAGGCCAATATTTACTAGACTGAGTTCACGTCCCAGGCAAGGACATATAAACAATTAAGTGCTAAGGTCATTACAGACTAGGGAAACATGTTAAAGGTGAGAATAAGATTCGCGAGAACAGTTGAAAACAAAACCAGAGTGAAGGAGTATCTTTCCAGAATGTCCCAGTGCATATTTTTCATTCACAGGCATTGAACTTGAGTGAAGTCCACACTCTTGCTACTATAACTAGAAGTGGCTACTACTGCTGCCTGCATTGGACTGATATGTGATCTCCCTGTTACCAGTGTCCTCCACCATCAGGCGAACCGCCGCCGGCTTCTGAGGTACTTGTAATGTACGTTCCCAAGTTAAGGGCGAGAAGTCAACATTTTAGTCCATCTGATCCGTTAAGGAATGAATCCGCTACCTTGCAATCAGCTCACCGGAAGTGTAAAAGTGAACGCTTTTATCCTTTCACTCGTACTAAGGCTCCCCATTTCCTCCTCCACCACGTGAATGTGAAGAGAGTATTTTTTTCAGTGTACACATCTACCCTCGAACATCGACGCAGCTTGTCCCCTTTCAACTAATATAATTATGGCCATGAGGAATACAAGGTATTTTCTTCCAAACTTTGAAAAAGCATTAACTCGTATGTTAAGTCAGTCTCTCTCTCTCTCTCTCTCTCTCTCTCTCTCTCTCTCTCTCTCTCTCTCTCTCTCTCTCTCTCTCTCTCCCTCCCCCCCCTCTCTCTCTCTCTCTCTGAAAGACAGCTATGTGTTTATAATAAGGTCTCATTTCTCGATAGAGTAACTGTTTATTTTGACTCCATTTGTTTCATAACCACTACCATCATGTGCCATTCTGATCCCGTCTCACACAAACATGTGGTGGATCAGGTGTGTGTTCTTGTCCCTTTGATGTCATGTGATCAAGTCATCTAGATATTGATCTCTCTGAATTCTCCTTTCCCGTGTCCCATCAATGTTGTCAGTTATAACTAAGTTTTATAGTTCTATAAATTGAATCTTGTAAAATTAGATACACCTACATGGTCAAAAGAGATCTACCAATATAGACAAACTGCGCTACCGTGGTTGCCAAGCGTGGACGAAACTATGAGAGTAAGCAGATCATCACTCCAACAACTAATTGTCTGTATCAGATGCAGGATAATACACTACGCTGTCCTTATCAGAGCAGAAGTAGGTTAGTGGTTGACATCTTAGCAGAATGCAAGTGCGAGAAGTTGATTAGTATTGCCGCGCCAGTTAATTACTCATTGTTTCTAGCAAATGAAAGACGTTGATTAGTATTGCCGCGCCAGTTAATTACTCATTGTTTCTAGCAAGTGACGGTTAAAACGTCCACCTGATGTTGGGTTGGTGTAATTGTATACTATATAGGGTCTGGTTGTAATAAATATTACACATAGTCGTGAGATTCAGGAAGAGCCAGCAAAAATGGATTCCCTCCATCCACGAGCGAAAGAGTGAAAGTAAAGGACTCTTATTCACGTTTTGAGTGGTGGTAGGTATATGGTGCTAGTTTCATATTTTCATAGATCAGTCGGCAGTCGGTGGGTCATGCGGTCAATATCACCCCGGCTGGTTTTACTTGCTAAAAATTTCGTGGTCTTCTTCTTCTTTTCATCATGTTCCTCTTGTACCTTGCGGTGTCAGGCGAAGTATAAACAGCGGGAGAGTGCACGCTTATGGGCTTCATTATCGACAAGACGGGCCTGCGTGTCCAATTTGTGACCCTTTTAAAATAAAGTTGTATTGAATTGAATTGAATATTCCCATGGTACCCACTTTAATTTAGTTGGATCTGGGAGCCTTGATCAATTTTGTAAAGATATATTCGCTTCGATAAGTTTCTAAGACATGACCACTTGGCCGGCAGACACGAGTGCCGGCTACTGCCCTACCACAGCTTCCGCCAACCATTGCAGTTATACAATCATACAGAACCCCAAAAAGACACTCTGGTTATGGATAGACCCAAGGAATCATCACATTCTGCTGTGTGGTGTTTTTACAATTTTATTACGCGTTTCTGAGTTGAACCATCTGATTCAATGCAACATAACGATAACATATCTGGATCAATGCAACATAACGATAACATATCTGATTGATACCTCAGAAGTTGCAGTGGGTTCGTCTGATGGCGAGGGACACTGGTAATGGGAAAAGCTTGAGCTCAAAGCGAGCGAACCCAAGAAAAAAGCATGCTTCGAAAAGTTGAGAAAGTTCTTCAGAAGTTCACGAATATAAAATTACATTTATCTTCGACCTAAATATAATTTATCTTCGAAATAATTTTTAAAAAAATTTAATCTTAACTAAATATTTCAGCTTATTACTAAACTAATGTATCATCATCTCACAAGAATATCATATTTTTAATCTCCAGTTTTTACTTTTATATTAGACATCACATTCACAATATTCTTCATACTCACTGACTAATTTTAGTTTATCATTGCCTACGTCATGTGTGATTTGTTAAATCCATTATTTTGACTTACTTAAAACAACAATTTATCTTATTCTTAAGTACTCTTCATATTGGATCTCTGATCATTTACACATCTCTTGATCTGCATATCTCAATCATAGTGGACACACAAGCATCAGTCACATCAGTCATCACGCGTATGTCTGACTTAACTATTGCCTCAAGCGTACACTAGTGAGAATTCTCAGCGCCGGTTACGTCTGTGTGTAATGAATTACTTATCTTCGATAGGGACATTGACCAGACATTATCTCAAACTCATAGAGTTTATTGATAGTAACACCTTGGTATTGTGGAAACATACAGCCAGTCAAAAATTGCTCTGCATACTCAGCACATCAATTATTGCTGTGCTCAGGGGTCATCTTGGTAAAACATGCCAGACTAGGTCTGCTACTTCGCCAGTCATTATCTGATGTGCTCAGGGGTGACTTGGTAGGGAACATTGCCAGCTCAGGTCTGCTCTCACCATCTTATCTAGTTGTCAGGGTGACTTGGTTAGCGAAACATTGCAGCTAGGCTGATACTCAGCCAGTCATATCTGCTGTCTCAGGTGACATTTGTAGAGAACATTGCCAGCTCAACTGGTCTCAGGGCATCATATATCTGCTTGCAACGCGCCAGTTACTTGGTAGGGAAACACTTAGACAACAGCATAGTTCTTTTGCTGTTTTCTCTGCAGTATTCATCATGTACTCTGCTCATACTTGGTAGGAAACATGCCAGCACAGGTCTCATCTCAGCCAGTACATTTACTGTGTCTACAAGAGGGCTGACAATCCTAGAGGACATAAACAAAATGCACGTCACTGTGACGCACTCACCTACTCAACAACGACCGCTACAACTTGAGTGGAAAAACAATCACCACACACACTTATCTGACACATACATCCGGCAGACATCCAGCTCATCTGTCATACACACTCATCACATCACGGACACAACACACAGCACAGGTCTCACCACACATACGTCATCAGTACACTGGCCACCAGGAACACATTCACACACAGGCAGCACTCACCACATATCCGTCCATACGACAACACACTGCCACCAGACACATCTAACAGCCACATCTACTGATTCTCAAGCTACACATCCACACACACTACACACAACCACAACAACACACACACACACACCGATCCCAGACACACATGCACCACCCACCATCAACGCTACAAACAAAACACCACACACACCACACACACACACACACACACACACACACACACACACACACACACACACACACACACACACACACACACACACACACACACACACACACACACACACACACACACACACACACACACACACACACACACACACACACACACACACACACACACACACACACACACACACACACACACACACACACACACACACACACACACACACACACACACACACACACACACACACACACACACACACACACACACACACACACACACACACACACACACACACACACACACACACACACACACACACACACACACACACACACACACACACACACACACACACACACACACACACACACACACACACACACACACACACACACACACACACACACACACACACACACACACACACACACACACACACACACACACACACACACACACACACAACACACACACACACACACACACACACACACACACACACACACACACACACACACACACACACACACACACACACACACACACACACACACACACACACACACACACACACACACACACACACACACACACACACACACACACACACACACACACACACACACACACACACACACACACACACACACACACACACACACACACACACACACACACACACACACACACACACACACACACACACACACACACACACACACACACACACACACACACACACACACACACACACACACACACACACACACACACACACACACACACACACACACACACACACACACACACACACACACACACACACACACACACACACACACACACACACACACACACACACACACACACACACACACACACACACACACACACACACACACACACACACACACACACACACACACACACACACACACACACACACACACACACACACACACACACACACACACACACACACACACACACACACACACACACACACACACACACACACACACACACACACACACACACACACACACACACACACACACACACACACACACACACACACACACACACACACACACACACACACACACACACACACACACACACACACACACACACACACACACACACACACACACACACACACACACACACACACACACACCACACACACACACACACACACACACACACACACACACACACACACACACACACACACACACACACACACACACACACACACACACACACACACACACACACACACACACACACACACACACACACACACACACACACACACACACACACACACACACACACACACACACACACACACACACACACACACACACACACACACACACACACACACACACACACACACACACACACACACACACACACACACACACACACACACACACACACACACACACACACACACACACACACACACACACACACACACACACACACACACACACACACACACACACACACACACACACACACACACACACACACACACACACACACACACACACACACACACACACACACACACACACACACACACACACACACACACACACACACACACACACACACACACACACACACACACACACACACACACACACACACACACACACACACACACACACACACACACACACACACACACACACACACACACACACACACACACACACACACACACACACACACACACACACACACACACACACACACACACACACACACACACACACACACACACACACACACACACACACACACACACACACACACACACACACACACACACACACACACACACACACACACACACACACACACACACACACACACACACACACACACACACACACACACACACACACACACACACACACACACACACACACACACACACACACACACACACACACACACACACACACACACACACACACACACACACACACACACACACACACACACACACACACACACACACACACACACACACACACACACACACACACACACACACACACACACACACACACACACACACACACACACACACACACACACACACACACACACACACACACACACACACACACACACACACACACACACACACACACACACACACACACACACACACACACACACACACACACACACACACACACACACACACACACACACACACACACACACACACACACACACACACACACACACACACACACACACACACACACACACACACACACACACACACACACACACACACACACACACACACACACACACACACACACACACACACACACACACACACACACACACACACACACACACACACACACACACACACACACACACACACACACACACACACACACACACACACACACACACACACACACACACACACACACACACACACACACACACACACACACACACACACACACACACACACACACACACACACACACACACACACACACACACACACACACACACACACACACACACACACACACACACACACACACACACACACACACACACACACACACACACACACACACACACACACACACACACACACACACACACATATATATATATATATATTCATCAAAAGAGAAATTACAAAAAGTAACCACTTGTGAATTTCTAGGGTCTCTGCTGACGAACGATGGAATTGTGATAACGGACATTAAAAGCAGAACAAGCATTGCTTAACAAAAAACGAAAGCATTTATAACATTTATGGATTTGAATAGAGAGAGAGCAACAGAAGTATGAATACTAAAAGTGTGCATATTTACTAAAGCAACAGGATGGTCAGCTAAAATGTTTTTGGTAGACAATTCAGATTAATGCATGAATATGTGTGTTGTATATTTCAGTCTGAAGGATTTATCTTATTGCCCTAGTTTTTGCTGTGTGATTTCTGTAGAATGCACCCGACGAGCTGCTGCGAAATATGCCTGGCCATAAATCGTGCAATCGATCGCTTCTTCGTTAAACAGTATAATCCAACAAGAAATCATTATGGACTAAGGCTGCTATTAAGACAAACAAACATGCGGAAAATAATATGTTTTGGAATTGTAAAAAGATGCAACAGTCTAGCAAAGATCATTATTGAGGGAAGAGTACTAGGGAGGCAAGATGAGGAAAACCACAACGTAGATGGATTCAAGATGTGATAGTCAATTTACACATGAAAGAGACAGAGCTGTGATAACCTGATGGAGATACATTTCGAGCGATTATTATCAATATGTGTGAGCGAGAAAGTGTGTGTGATGTGTGCATATTTATATATTATAGTTCACTATAACGACCCGGCCCGGCATCGCCAACACCCGCCAAATGAACGTGCTTGAGCAGTGCGTATCGATTGGTTCCCAGATGAACGTGCTTGAGCAGTGCGTACTCGATTGGTTTACAGTCTTGCTTCCCGTCGTTCGTCTGTTTCTGAAGCTCCTAATGCCTTTTTCTTTCGTGCTTGAGGAAAAATTGTTAATTTTAAACTAACTATTTCAGTTGGATCCGCGGTAGTAAGAACAACATCTGCACAAAATTTCATCTCAATCGGATAGACCATTCGGGAACGCATAAAGGACACACACACAAACATATCTATATTTATGAAATACGATGTCTGTATGTCTGTCTGTACGTATGTTTATATGTTATTTATGTGTTCGCGAACGGCCCATACGATTGAGATGAAATTTTCTACACGTCTTCTTCTCATTCCCGTGTTGCCAACTGTCATAGTTTCTTAGTGTACAAACAGTTATTTACTTAATAAAATTTAATATTTTATTTTACATTATAATTTATATATATATAGCGAGTTATATCAAGGGACGTTAATAACGTTTAATAGCATTGATATATATTTTATATAGAATTGTTGCATTGTTATCAAAGCTTTATAAACTGTTTCTCTACAGTTATTTATAATATGCTTTATAATATATAATGATAACATCTTTAAGGCACTTTTTAAGTTTTCATAAAAATAATGCATCTATTTTAAATACGTGAAAATTTTCTAAATCATCGTTTTATTTCTCTTCGACACCTATACAGTCATCCCAGCATTCATTGGGTTTTCGTGATATCTTGGTAAGTTTACGTTTAGTAGTTTCAGATTGCCCTTCACTTTCACTTTTTCTAAAATAAATGTCATGAAAGGTTTTTAAATGCTGGCAAAGAGAAATATATCAAAATCTCTAGACAGTATTAGTCAAACAGATATAATTATCGTCAGCTCAATAGCTACATGTTTTAATAATATGACGCTGACTTCGGAGACAGCACAGAAGACCACACATTAATAACTTCAGCAGGGTCAGATAATAACAGCTTTGAATTGTCAGATTGCCCTATTTAGTTATTGGGATGAAGATTGTTCTCTTCCAATCTGTTCGCAATAGTTCCGGGAACGGAAGCAGGGGCCGAATATGAATTAAATGAGACGCTTCCTGCCAGGGGCTGGGCGAAGCCGGGCCAGACTTCTTTTTTGGGAACGGGAGCAGGGGCCGAATATGAATTAAATGAGACGCTCCCCGCTAGGAGCTGGGCGAAGCCGGGCCGGGTCGTCTTATTTGGGAACGGGAACGAGAACAGAGGCCGAATATGAATTAAATGAGACGCCCCCCCGCCAGGGATGGGCGAAGCCGGGCCGGGTCGTCTTTTTTTGGGAACGGGAACGGGAGCAGGGGCCGAATATGAATTAAATGAGATGCTCCCAGCCAGGGACTGGGCGAAGCCGGGCCGGATCCTATGAATGGATGGATGGATGGATGGATGGATGGATGGATGGATAGATAGACAGACAGCCGGGCCGGGTCGACAGACAGACAGACAGACAGACAGAGATAGATAGATATATAGATAGATAGATAGATAGAGAGGGGGTAGATAGGCAGGTAGGCAGGTAGGCAGGCAGGCAGGCAGACAGATAGATAGATAGATAGATCCCGGCCAGGTACGGGCGAAGCCGGGCCGGGTCAGCTAGTATATATATATATATATATATATATATATATATATATATATATATATATATATATAGTAGATGTAGCGTGGCGTTGTTGATCATGTCTCTCCACACACTTCTGCCTCGTGTACTGGCTACCATATCTGATATTAATATTCCTCCATGCAATGCCGTCAAACTGTCCAGCTATCTTGTCTCTCTCCCCCCCCCCCCCCCCCCCCCGGCCCCTTTTTTTTTCAACTTTCCCACTGTGACGCCGTACTCGAGCTTTCCCATTCTCATAACGTGGTCAACGAATTTGAACTGTCTTCTTCTGATGCGGGTAGTATATAATGGATGGTGGGGAAAGAGAGAATTCATATGAAAACGAATGGCCATCGTCAATAAGTATAACGGTCTATTACAAAGTTTCATGTCGCGGACATCTGTGTCTTTCTATGACAATAGTATAGGACAAACGACAAAACTGCCCAGATTTTTTTCAAGTACAGAATCTAAATCTGTGCCAAAGGGGACAAGTGAGCATGTCAAGTTGTGGGAACGCCGCTAAAATCCTGGGGAAGATCGACCTGCTCATGCGAGCGATGGAAGGGTTGGTTCCTTGTTTGTGAACTCTCTTGAAGACTGAGCTCTAACTCTAAAGAACTATACACTGGCCCTCGGGCAACCTCCGCCTCGAAAAAGGCTGGCATCCGTCGAAGCGAGATTGGTGTAGAGACGTTGCTACCAACCCGGTGCCGAACTTTTTTAATTTTTTTTATTTGCATATCCCTTTTTATAGGACATCGCTGTCAACACCGACATTTTACTGCTGTTGTTGATGTCTTGGCATGTTTACGTTCAGAAAGCAATGGCAAACTACGTTCATTAGTCTGCGGAAAGGCATATTAGTTATGCAGCCAGGGAATGATTCAACACAGCAAACTAGGCCTGGCTGAGTCTAATACAGGGTGTATTTTTAATGACTGTGCATTGTTTGACAATATTGCCAGTCAAAGTTTTGTGTTTACCTATTATGTTGCATGAACTTTTCAGAGGGTGAATACAAAACTTGGACGGCAATATTTTCAAACACTGCACAGTCATTAAAAAATACAACCTGTACTATAATGGAATGTTTAACTGATTGAGTGCCGAAGATAATATATCGCCAGATGTGATCTCCCATTTAGACAGAAGGACGCTATATCACCATACTAGGGTAATCGTGTTATTTGGTTTGTTTCGTTGCATCTTTCGCAATTTCAATGCTCAGTGAAAGGAAATTTACATTAAAATACTTGTTAATTTGGTTGTGTACCATGTTTGGTCCAAATCTATTTTTTGTTTGGCTCTGAACATGTAGATATGTTAGATGTTTGATTCTCAACAGTCTACAGCTAATGCCCAAACAGAATGTAGGTTATACACTTGATACTTCCACGTTTAAATTCACAGCTTTCCACTAATTGGCACTTTAGCTTTCCAATTCGACACAAAAATATTATTTTCCAGCCATCGTTGTTCAATTTTAAAAATGCAATTTCATTTGTGTTCACGACTCTATGGCACATTTTTATAGCAACATTTCTTTCCCCAACTGATTTGATTTTACATTCTTCACATTACCAAGTGTCCCTCCACTCAGCACCCCCCCCCCCCTCCTCTCTAGCCTTTCATGATTTGTTAGAATATATCTATATATCTGTCTATTTGTCTGTCTGTCATTCTCTCTGTTTTTCCGTTTGTCTGCCCTGCCTGTCTGTCTGACTATATGTTTACCTGTCAGTCTATGCGTGCATCTATCTATATACATTCCTACCGACCTATATATTTATGTACCCACCCAACTCACCCATCCACCCGACCGACCGACCGACCGACCGACCGACTTTCATACTTATCTGCCTGCTTGTCTGAGAGCCTGCCTGCATGTCGGTCTATCCATGGATCGGTTAGTTATTGTTCGTCCGTCAGTCTTTCTGCCTCTTCACCAACTTGCCAATTCGTATATGTATGTCTGTCCGTCTGTCTATCTGTCCACCTGTCTCTCTGTCTATCAATATGATGATGACAATATGATGATGATGATTAACATGATGTTATACATAACTCATCTGGCTAAGAGAGCAAATAGGTGATGCTTTCCCCCCCCCCCCCCCCCTCCGGTGTGACGCAGTTCACTGTCAGCTTGAAGGAGTCAAAATTGGTTCCTTAACTAGGCTCAGTCACTCCCTGATATGAGTTGTTGACTGTCCGTGGCTTCTAAGAGAGCTGGAATGGAACGAACGCAGATGGGTAGTATCTACGGCAAAACATCTCAAAACACATATGAATATACATTCATATAAACATACATTCATGTTATAATATACATTCATGTTACATAAACATATCAGTTCTTACTCTCTCTCTCTCTCTCTCTCTCTCTCTCTCTCTCTCTCTCTCTCTCTCTCTCTCTCTCTCTCTCTCTCTCTCTCTCTCTCTCTCTCTCTCTCTCTCTCTCTCTCTCTCTCTCTCTGTATATATATATATATATATATATATATATATATATATATATATATATATATATATATATATATATATCATAAAACTCTGCATAATTCAGAACATCTATTGATAAAGACATACATATTCACCTCCACCTATATAATGGAGTGTTTCCATATAAGTTCACTTCACTTAAATTGTCCCTTTCTATTTCATGCATTCTGTGTTGTCATAAGGGCTTCCGTCGCACATTCCTGTCCAACATTTAAAAGGCCTTCCCTGCACCTGTCTGGAAAAAAATGTCTCCTTAGTCATGTGTGTCCTCATGCAGACATCATGCAGACATCATGCAGACATCATGCAGACATCATGCAGACATCATGCAGACATCATGCAGACATCATGCAGACATCATGCAGACAAGGCGAACTGGTGTTATTCCTCCCTCCAAGTGGTTTCAATCTAATCTTGGTAGGTATTCAAAGTGTTGGTCCAAATAATCAACGTTAATTTCGACGCTATCAATAGACTGTTTGCTCTCAGGATTTTCTCCTAAGTAGTCAGTCTCCAATGTGTGGTCAGGACGAATCTAAATGTCTGTCATGTATGTAAATCGGCCACACACTCACGTGGCTTTGATAATGTTGGATTACTCCACTTTATCTTGTACAACAAATCAGAAAACAAAGTAGCGAGCGAAAGAAGAAGAATAAAATAAAGTTCACGATGAAATCGTAAAGGCTAGAGCTTTAACATTAAGTGAAAAGAAAATCCACGAGTGTAAAGTTTGAGAGAATACACAGAAACAGAAAACTACACAGGCCTCAGACTAGCAGACAAAAGGATCAGAATAATAATGTGGTATTACCTGAAGTTATAGTTTCGGAAATTCCGTCACAAGACTTCGTACAGAATCGATCAGAACGAAATGATAATATTTCTCTTGTGGGTATCCTTTTGCTATTCGTGGGTTTGCGCCTGAGGATTGTAGGCAATGCCTATTGTTATAAACTCTGCCCATGACGAGTTTTCATTTTCTTCCTCCTCTTTTCACGTGGGATAATTACCTATGCCTAGTTTCGTTAATTCCACCTATTTTTCACGTAGGACGAGTTGCCGGGATGTATTAAGTCCAGAATTCTTATCACCCTTCCTCTCTTTTCCTGTCAATCAAATTGACCGACTCTGAAACAATGCTTCATTTCGCTGCCCAGAGAATGTACTTCACGTTGCGACATGCAACAGTTTCAATCGGGTGCTACATCCTCGATTTCCATGTGTTTCGAGGGTGTCAGGCATATTGTCTATTTTGACCGTCGTGTCTCTCTCGCACACCTGGAAGCCGAGAATCTTATCTCCTTGTATTGCCGTCTCTACTTCACACGTCAAGTCCGGCTGAACTCGTTTGTTGTGGCAAGCACAGACGTTTTCTGTCTCCGCAAAGTCTGGAATTTGGGTAGGTGTCAAGCATCTATACCACTAATCTCGCCGGTGGCGGCAACTTCATAGAGCCTCACGTATCTACCAAGTTTTGACTTTTCGTTTGATCAGGATATCAAAGCTTCCTCAGACTAGAGTTATAGCGTGGTCGAAATGTATTTTTTCATTGTTTTCAATCCGTTTTAGTTTGTCCTTATTCCTTTGTTGGGGACTCAGATTATTTTCTGGTGGGATTAAATATATATTTTGGATTTGCCACAGCGTCTCGTCACAATCTATTTCTTTATTTATGTGTCCTGAAAGCTCCCTGTTCCCACAAAGGGTTTATATCCCTTGGCTTAATCAAAGAAACCACTTTAAATTTGTTATACTTCTAACATTGCATCAACCACCCCCTTAGCTTACTGCATTGTATCACGTAATCAATACCAGCCCTAGCAGAACTCACCGCATGCTCCATTTCGTCGGGCACGATAGCGAAGTTAATAGCGAACTGCGCTGGTAATGTCATTAAAACGGTCTGACATGAGTCCGACATCTGCACTCGCCGCTGGTCAAACTGAGGGACAGACTGGCCACCTATTCCTCCCTGCTCTCGGCCTACACAATGTCATGGGGCTATTAAATCAGAGATTCATTGCAGGAAACTACATCGGGACAATTTAACTTGTTTTGGGCTCCCTTTCTGACCCCTCTTATTCTCGTATGTAAAGAACACCCTTCTATAAATCACTAATGCATTTCCACAAAATTAGCCGCAAAGCTTCCGTTTGCAATAATGTGAATTTAACATAACGGAAATGGTAGCCCTCGTATGAGGCTCTAGTGCACGCAATATAAAATAACACAAAGTAATGCAGCTTTACAGAACAGAATTACGAAACAATACAAGGACATTTCGGCAACTAGCATTCCACAGGAAACAATTACATACACAAAATACAACATATAGACACGGAGAAGACCTCCGGTGACTACATTAAGGCGTAAGAATGGAATGAGAAGAATGAAAAGATGAAAAATGAAGAGATAATGCAAATTTAAAAAAAAAATGTTGCTACTTATCGCAGGATTTTCCCCAAGCATATCCTATTTATAGGACATCGCTGTCAACACCAACATTTTACCGCTGTTGTTGATGTCTTGTCAAGATTACGCTCAGTAGTTTGCCATTGCTTTCTGAGCGACCGGCTCACATACCACGTAATGTAACCAACGCGGCTAGATCCGCTACCAAATCTCGAGCAGCTGCGTTACCATACGTGAATATATGGGATTACGGAGAAAGTCAATAACTTCTTCGCCAGTGAGACCGGCTATCTCAGAATCCCAGGCTGTAATACAAAAATGAATGTAACTTTTATCCTCTTTTATACACTGTGGGTCATGGGAATCAAGGTGGGGGATGGTAACTGTTCATTGAAGATCCCAGGTAAATGAGTGGAATTGGCACCCACCAAACTAAATATGGCCACATGTATCAGACGGCTACGATGTTAAAGACACATCCTTCTTCTTGTAGCCTCTACCCCCCGTCAGGTCATAGACCAACTCACTCCAAATCCTCCCAACTTTAGCTGTCCCTCACAGATCTGTCTATGTCCCTCCCATATTGTTCTTTTCTGTTTCTACCTCTCTTCTCCGCCAGCTTTTAGGTCTTCCTCTTTTTCTTTTGCCATGTGGGTTACAAACTAAAGCTTTTCTATTCATACTTGTTTCAGGATTTATCAATGTGTGACCTATTCAGTTCTAGCGTTTTTTTTTTCACTTGTTAGTTTAAAGATATTTGTCAAGTTCTCTCCAAGAGGTCAACATCGGTGATTTTATCACGCCATTTTATTCCTTCTAATTTGCGCAGATACCAATTAGTGAATGTTTGTAGTTTATTTTTAGTTATTTTCGTTGTCCGCGATTCTGATTATACAGTTGTCCTGAATTAACGTTAGACTTCAATATTCTAAGGTTTGCGATAAGTTTAACTTCTTTTTTTTATTTCCACAGATTTTATAATGCTATGAAAGCTCCTCTAGCTTTCTGTATTCATATTCTGATATCTTTATCTGTCCCACTCCCTTTATATTGCTACCTAATTAGGCGTATGATTCTGTCTCTTGAAGTGAGGTTTCACCAAGGGAGATCAGGTTGTCATTTGCTTGATTTATTCTCATTATCCGTGTCACCCCTCTATGAAGTTCTAAACCTAGCTGTTGAGACCTCCCGTCTAGTGTTGTTAGTTTATCCTGCATCTGATTTCGTGTGTCAGACAGGAGCGCAATGTCGTCAGCAAAGTCTAGATAATCGAGCTGCTTTGTCAGGGAAGTTCTGTGAATTCCATTTCTGGCATCGCCTGTTGTTGTCTTCATAATCCAGTCTATAATGACGGAAACACGTTACAGATATCATTTCTGGCTCTGTGGCAATAGTGGTTGGCATGGATAGACTACTTATATCGGCAAGATCTTAACTGGCCTAATTGTTCGGGTGACAAACGTGACAATGAGAATGCAGGTATTCTAATGGCAATGAGATATGTTTTTAGCGACAGTGCCGATATTTGAATAGATGTATTCTGACACCTTCGATTTTATGTTGCACATTGTCACATTAGATAGAAGGACACCGCTGGGACTGTCGAATAAAGAGGGTACAGGATGGGGCACTTGAGCACGGGCCTCACGCATAGTGGGCCTACAGGCCTGTTTAACATTCCTACCGTCTTGTCTCTCATCTGTCATACATGTCTTAATTATCGAGCTTCTTATAAACGGTTACAAATATATAAATGGCACAAAACCAAGAATCAACACGGAGTTTAATAAAAGCATCAAGCAAGACACGAAAACAAACTATAATTAGGTACAATATGGTGTCGAAAAATGGTTTGTATATGGATGCTGATTTATTCATGCACACATCTTGAAAGTTACAATATAAATCAATGAACAATTACACTGAGTGGTGTTGATTATTAGTGTACACATATAGTCAGGAAGGTAATATATGCATTTACTCACTCTGAGATGACGACATCTGAACTGCTCAGAGATTGAAGTCCAAGACCAAAATTATGAGGGCACTGATCAGAGAGTTGCTTTTTGCAGATGATGCTACAATTACGATCCACCATGAGGAGGAATTACAAAGCCTACTATCGTATTCATCAATGTCTGTTATGAATATTGGTTCAACAATTAACTAAACGACGACATAGATTATGACGTAATACGCAAATGTGATACCATCAACCTTTATTGACGACGCTGAGGTGGAGATAGTTCACCACTGCACATATTTAGGATCTGAGGTCAACAATAAATTATCTCTAGATCTGGAAATCAACATTAGGATTGGTAAAGTAGCAGTACAAAAGA
Source organism: Cepaea nemoralis (assembly GCA_014155875.1). Taxonomy (NCBI): domain Eukaryota; kingdom Metazoa; phylum Mollusca; class Gastropoda; order Stylommatophora; family Helicidae; genus Cepaea; species Cepaea nemoralis. Next base: position 45,705 of record JACEFZ010016115.1, read on the forward strand.
ACAGGTTAACAAAGAAAGTATCCATCATGCATCGCAATCCCATGTCTGTTACACATAAGCCATTTATATGGCGTAAAGATTGTATTAAATGATTTCATTTTCATCACACTGCACGATGCTACAGTGAAGACACCAATCCATGATTCCTGTAGCCAGTGGCGTCACTGGGGTTGGTGTCACCCAGTGCGGTAAACTCTTGGTGTCACCCCTCTAGACTTTCACCATGGTCTTCTTCCGAGTGTTCCTGTACCATATATAATCGCATATAGTAATGTTTGTAAAATAAGTCAAAAAGTTAATAAGGACATAAGAAAGAAAACAAATTGAACAATATAACTTCAATACTTCAGGTAAAACATAAATAAAGAACTTCGACAAACTCGGACAAAGTTAAATTTTTGTTATTTTGCTATGTCTGCTTTGTCAAATTTGCAATTTTTTTATTTTGGTGTCACCCCTTGATGGTGTCACCCGGTGCGGCCCGCAACCCCCGCACCCCCCTAGTGACGCCCCTGCCTGTAGTATTCAAAGGTTTTCAATGGGTTAATTTACCGCGTTTGAAGGACACATTAACTGTGATTTGAAAATATTAATAACATGATCTGAGCTGGATTAGGTGAATCAATATAATGGACTTATCGTGTTTTAAAATTTGAAGAGTATTGCTTTTGTTGACATTGTAAAGAATACCGAAATGTGATCTCAAAGCAATTCAAAGTTTAACATTCATACACTACAATGAGGTACCCGAATCTGGGTTATGCAGGCAGAAAGATGTCATAGTGACTGCGATTTTCCTGGAAATAACACATGCATTACATTCGAATATTAGCGTCTACTGCGTGTTTATGTATGCTCCTGACGAGATGCAGCGAAATGTACCAGGCAATACATCGTGTAACGTTTTCTTTGTGACTGCTGTATCTAAAGGAGAATATTACAAATGCAGAGTTTGAAAACTTCATCATCTTTCAATGTATATTAAAAAGTGTTTAAAAGGCACCAGGTCTTGTCCCATATGGCTAGGTTTCTTTCTGCAGGGCGTTATACCGAGAACGTTCCACAAAGCACGAATTCCGTAGCTCCAGAGACGACCCTCTGGAGTCTCCGAGAAAATTGCACAAGTGAACCGAACGACTTCGCCCGGATTCGAACTCACGACCTTCGGAGCGCGAGGCATATGGCGTAACCACTTCGCCACGAAAAACCATATTGTATATAATATGCATTAGAACCTCACTTATTGCTTACATATCGGAGAAGACAGGACATCCACCCAGCCGCCCTGCAGATCAGCGGGTAACGAGCATCAATAAGAATAATTAGTTCTGAAGAATGTTGAGATCAAATCTGTGACGTCTGGAATTTGAGACGGGAATTGCATATTTAATTCTTTCGACTCCAGAATTGTTCGCATCGAAATAGGAAACAAACTGCTGCACATGCATAATGTGTAAAATAGGAAAACAAATTACACACACGCGTGTGTGAAATAGGACAATAAACAATAGGACAATAGCTCTCCACTGAGCTAGATTTATTTAATACTAGCTGACACGGCCCGGCTTCGCCCAGTCCCTTGTGGGGAGCATCTCATTTAATTCATATAAGTAGTCATATAAGTTCTCGTTCCCGTTACCGACTGTCTGTCTGTCTGTCTGTCTGTCTGTCTGTCTGTCTGTCTGTCTGTCTGTCTGTCTGTCTGTCTGTCTGTCTGTCTGTCTGTCTGTCTGTCTGTCTGTCTGTCTGTCTGTCTGTCTGTCTGTCTGACCCGGCATCGCCCAGCTCCTGGTGTGGAGCATCTCATTTAATTCATATAAGTAGTCATTTAAGCTCCCGTTCCCGTTCCCGACTATCTATCTGTCTGTCTGTTTGTTTGTCTATCTGTCTGTCTGTCTGATCCGGCCCGGCTTCGTCCAGCCCCTGATGGGGAGCATCTCATTTAATTCAAATAAGTAGTCATATAAGTTCCCGTTCCCGACTGTCTGTCTGTCTGTCTGTCTGTCTGTCTGTCCCTCCCTCTCTGTCTGTCTGTCTGTCTGTCTGTCTGTCTGTCTGTCTGTCTGTCTGTCTGTCTGTCTGTCTGTCTGTCTGCCTGTCTGTCTAATCATTTATTGGTTGCAGTTAGAACAACCTTAGATAAACGAAGACCAACTTACAAAAAGCATTAGAAAGAGCACTTGAAAGATCTTTACATCTTCCCCAACAATTAACTTGGGTAAATGGAGCGGCGGCAGCAGCAGCAGAAGAAGAAGAAAAAGGAGGAGTAGGAGCTGGGAGGAGGAAGAGGGAGGTGGAGGAGGGAGGAGGAGGGAGGAGGAGGAGAGAGGAAGAGATAGGCGGAGAGAGGAGGAGGAGGGAAGAGGAGGGAGGAGGAAGGAGGAGGAGTAGGGAGGAATAGGAGGGAGGAGGAGGGATTAGGAGGAGGAGAGAGGAGGAGGAGGGAGGAGGAGGGAGGAGGAGGAGGGAGGAGGAAGGAGGAGGAGGGAGGAGGATGAGGAGGCAGGAGGGGAGGAGGAGGGGGAGGAGGAGAAGGGAGGAGGAGGAAGATGGAGGAGGAAGAGGGAGGAGGAAGAGGGAGGAGGAAGGAGAAGGAGGAGGAGGGAGAAGGAGGGAGGAGAAGGAGGGAGGAGAAGGAGGGGGAGGGGGAGGGGGAGGAGGAGGGGGAGGAGGAGGGAGGGAGGTAGGAGGAGGGATGAGGAGAGGGAGGAGGAGGGAGATGGAGGAGGAGGGAAGGAGGAGGAGAGAGGAGGAGGAGAGAGGAGGAGGAGAGAGGAGGAGGAGAGAGGAGGAGGAGATAGGAGGAGATAGGAGGAGGAGGGTGGAGGAAGAGGGAGAAGGAGGAGGGAGGAGAAGGAGGGGGAGGAGGAGGAGGGAGGATGAGGAGGGAGGAGGAGGAAGAGGGAGGATGAGGAGGGATGTGGAGGGAGGAGGAGGGAGGAGGTAGAGGGATGAGGAGGAGGGAGGAGGATAGAGGATGAGGAGGGAGGAGGAGAAGGGAGGAGGAGGGATGAGGAAGAGCGAGGAGGAGAGGGAGGAGGAGGGGGAAGAGGTAGGAGGAGGAGGGGAGGAAGGAGGAGGAGAAGGGGGAGGAGGGAGGAGGAGGGATGAGGGGGAGGAGCGTAGGAGGAGGAGGGAGGAGGAGGGATTAGGAGGAGAGAGGAGGAGAAGGGAGGAGGAAGGAAGAGGAGTGATTAGGAGGAGGGAGGAGGGCGAGGAGGTAGGAGGAGGAAGAGGGAGGAGGAGGAAAGAGGAGGAGGAAGGAGGAGGAAGAGGGAGGAGGAGGGCGGATGAGGAGAAAGAGGGAGGAGGAGGATGGAGGTGGGAGAGGGAGGAGGGGGAGGGAAGAGGAAGAGGGTAGGATGAGGAGTAGGGGAGAGGAGGAGGAGGATTATAACGCATATGCCTGTAGATAACTGCAGCGAAAAGGTGGGTCTGTTTATTTAATACTAACCTGACCCACCGAGTCTCTAATGGTCTGTTCAAATAAGGGTCTGTCACCATATGACGGATGCCCTTTGAAGCATGTAAAAGGTCTTTTATTTAATTACTTTACTTATGAATTCTGGCCGCCGATTGTGTTGCATGGAGGGCAAAGATCAGACATGGAACACAGACAAAGTAGAATATGATTGCAGATAGGTCACACACTGAGCGTGTGAGACGTCAGATAGTGCGCTATGGTGGAAATGACCATCCATTGTGGACGAACATTTACAGCGCGAATTTGTCTGATCAGTCACATTTGCTACCGCCATGGGTTAGTTATGCATTTTTGGAAGCAGAACGTAGCAAACTATCGCCTGTCAAGACGGCAAGGTGCGAGTTTTATGCATTCTGACGTTTTCTACATTCCGATATTCACACTTTGAAATACTCCTCGTTGCTAGAGAGGTAATGAACTGTATTAGAGCATATCATTGCATGATACAGGGGTGTCAGTGGAACACAGTACATAGCTATTTAGTTGGTTAGTTTACTGATCATACTTATTGTAACACAATACATTACCACAACATCTAGTTTAAAAATGGAGGTGGAGGCAGTAGTGCAGCTTTCCGCTGGATGGAGAATACGACACACACACACATCGTGATTGTAACTGATTCAGAAAGCATGCTGAGTAGGTTGAGGACAGGCAAGCTTCGTGCCGAGTGGCTTGCTTCACTTCGGAAGTCACGGGTGGCAAGCATCGTCTGGATCTTTTCTCCGGGGCATGCTGGCGAGCTGGGGAATGAACAGGCAGACAGATTGGCTAGCTCTGCAAAACTTGGTGGAGTATTGATGCATGACAAAGCAGATGCGGTTGCAACCTTGTGGGAGCATGTGTACACCACGGAGGAGCAAATGGATCACCATGGTCTGGCAAGAATTCGACAGCGAGGGGTGACGAGGGGATCTGGCCGATGCTCGACGCTTAGAGGAAAGGTGAGACGCACATATAATCAGATTGCTACTGGTACTATTGGGGTTGGAACTCTTCGCTGGCTTCTGAGGATGGGGACGGAGCGCTTATGGGAATGCCCCGAATGTTGTGATGTCGATTCTTAAATCAATCAATCAATCAATCAATCAATCAATCAATCAATCAATCAATCAATCATAGCTATTTATTTGGTTAGTTTACTGATCATCCTTATTGTACATCGAACTATTACTCCATAAGTCCCCAGATCATCTGACCAGTATCTCTCCCAGAGTATAGCGACTGATATTTTTGGTTTAGTTTTGCGCTCACTCATTTTGAACTCAAGCGTAGTACATACACGTGCTACTACTTCTTGTGCACTGGACTGATTTTTGCGTGTGCATTAGCTTTTTCTATTACGTGTCCCTCGCCATTAGCGAACCTACTCCGACTTCTGAGGTGCTTGTAATTTACTCCTCCAAGTCAAAAAACGAGAAGTCAATATCTTAGTCGTAATAGGATTGAACCTGCTAACTCGACATCAGCACACCGGAAGTTTGAGAGCAAGCGATGTTATCAATTCGGCCACGCTGACCTCCTAGAGACTGCTGACTCCGGCTCTGTGTTGGTTAACTATTGACCTCTCCGCATGGCGCTTTAGACTAGCTTAAAGCTGTTTAACTTGATGTTCTTACAGTCTGGGTACAGTTGTAGAAACACATCCATCCCTTGTGCTTATCCGTGTGCGGTGAAGATGGTCGTTTATAAAGTTGAAACAATACGCGCGATGTCAGTTAATAATGCTACTAAATACACAAGCACGAACTGCGCGGACATTTTGACCAAGGTGATCATCTTCGGGGACACAAACACGCCAACCAGACTAAGCGCAAATGCATGAACAAATAGACAAAACGTGACAATAAGAATCAAATAAATGTCAGTTAAGTTTTGCTAATGTGGTTGTATCGTCCCCGAGGTAAGCCAGATCCCTCTTAATATGGGTGTTACATGCTGTTGTTTATTTTGTAGGCTCATTAATGTTTCTGCTAATGTATACTTAGCATTGAATATCTAGCCCTCGTGCAATGAATAAAAGAAGTAATACCCCCGTCGCCCCCCCACACACACACTAACCACACACACACCCACCTATCCACCCACACCCAACCACCCACCCACATACACACACATATATATACACACACACACACACAGGTTGATCTAATAGGCAACACTTTCTCCGTAATCTCGTTTGTCACGCAGAGTCTCGTAGCGGGAGCGAGCTGGGAGCGGTTCGTCCCCCGCTGGTGACTTGCGGGACACTGAACCGGCCGCTCAGAAAGCAATGGCAAACTACTGAGCGTAATCTTGCCAAGGAATCAACAGACAGCTGAAAGATGCTGCTGTTGACAGCGATGTCCTGTAAAGGCTATGCGAATAAAAAAAATAAAAAAAGTTTACCATTAGAGGTTAGCAATTTTTCTTCGTAAACTCGTATACTCTCGTAAGTAATGTGACGACGGTGAGAATAAGCAGTAGTTCGAATCGCGTCAGTAACTTACGGGGTATGTGAGCCGGCCGCGCAGAAAGCAATGGCAAACTACTGAGCGTAATCTTGCCAAGAAATCAACAATCAACTGAAAGATGATGATTTTGACAGCGATGTCCTGTAAAGGATATGCAAAACATTTTTTTTGAAGTTTACCATTGCCGGGCTCTCTGGCTAAGGCGTTAACGTCTCTCTCCGTACTCCCGTATATACACGTAGGGTAACGCAGCTGCGCGAGATTCGGTAGCGGATCGCTCTCGTTACTTACGGGGTATGTGAGCCGGCCGCTCAGAAAGCAATGGCAAACTACTGAGCGTAATCTTGCCAAGAAATCAACATACAGCGGTAAAATGCTGGTGTTGACAGCGATGTCTCGTAAATAAGATATGCGAAAAAAAAAGTTTACTATTGCCGGTCCTCCCTGGTGGAGAAGTTAAGGACGTTGTTGGTAATCCCGTATGGAACACATTTGCGCAAGATTCGGCAGCGGATCGCGTCGCGCTGGTTACTTATTGGAGGTATGTGAGCATGTCGTTCAAAAAGCAAAGCAAACTACTGAACTTAGAACTTGTCAAGACATTAGCAACACAAACCTCACTGTCCTACACTGCAAGGTACCACAGACAGTAATGACAGTTTCTTTTTACACATTGGGGATTAGAGACCGGGTCTCTTGATTGAAAGACTCTATCCCAGTCGCTAGACCACCAGATCTCTTTATTCCATTATCGATTGCTTTAAAATACGACTGGCTGTTTTCTTCTCTTATCCAGTTCCCCAGTTTTCTTCAAGAACTCAATTTTTCATCGAGACCCTACTCTTGGATGACAGGTTGATTTCCCAGTCATAACGACAACGGTAATCCTACATCTTGTCCGTGCTTCGTATTTTGCCGATAACCCCTGTTCGTGGGTTGATGTGGAAGTTGTGTGACGAGAGCTGGAATGAAAGAAAATTAGATGCATATCCTTTACAGGACGTAGCTGTGAACCCCATAATTTTTTGGCCGTTTGAGATTTCTTGGCAAGTTTACGTTCAGTAGTTTGCCATTGATTTCTGATCGACCGGCTCGCATTGTATTAAAACCAACGCAAGGGGGTATGCATCCAAATCGACCGCAGCTGTGTTTCAAATGCGGTATGCGTAATTACCAATTGCATTCGCAACTTCTTCGCCACAGAACAGGCGGAATGAAGAATTATATGACAATATGGTTGAAGATATATAATGCATATATTGGCTAGGAGATACAAGTGTGGAAAGAACAGCAGTATTCGCTCAGAGAAGTGGAAAATATAAGCACATTTACATAGGCAGCGTTTCTGTGCAAACTAGGAGGATGGATGATGGTAGAATGACATCTTTTTTGGTGAATTACAGATGGGTAAGAGATCTAGGGGTCGGCCTCTACTACAAAGATGTGTGTAAGCGGGACATGATTGTTACAGGCATTGATATTGCACATTGGGAGCAAGTCGCCACTGAACGTGTTGCATGGAGGGCAAAGATCAGAAATGGAATAAAGACAAAGGAGAAAATGACTGCAGATAGGTCACACACTGAGCGTGTGAGGCGTAAGATGGTGCATGATGGTGGAATTGCCCATGTGTTCATTCTTCTTCTTCTTTCGTTCGCTTGAAATATGTCTATATCTGCAATGTTGTCTCTTGTATGAATCTAACAGTCTTTTGTAGTTCACTCAGCGGTCCGTAGAGTTTATCTTCCACTGTTGTCTCTCTAGGCCAGAAGGTTCGCCTGAATATGTTGTAGTTTGGGCAGTCCTGGAGTATGTGCTCTGCTGTCGGCGATGCCAAACCACATGTGCACATGGCTGAGTCACCAATGCCCATGTGTTCATATTGTGGACGAATATTTACAGCGCGAATTGGTCTGATCAGTCACATTCGCTACAGCAATAGTATGCCTTTGTGAAGCACAATGTAAGAAACTATCGTCGATCAAGACGGAAAGGTGCCAATAATAATATGTTTTTGTGCAAGGTGTAGACTGCGCCTTGCCCTACAGCTGGTAGTATTAGGATCGGCTAGCCTCTCTCAGAAGGGGGTGAGAAGAATAAAATAGGAGCCCGCTGATAACCTGCAGACTACATAAGTCAACCTCACCTCCCCGTGGTGTAGACTGAGAATCATGACCGTGAGGTCATGGGCAAACATGGCTCTGGCTTGCCAGGGTGGGGGGGGGGGGGGGGAGAAATGGTCGACGGACTCCCCTTGGTCGGAATTTTCTGTTCTAAAACCTAGGAAGCAGACATGGGATTTTTCCTACTGCTGAAAGTAAAAAAAAGAAACATAATCGAGTTGATCCAAATGTAAGCAGAACCGGCAATGTTAAAGGATATAGAGACTTCAACAAATGATCATTGCAATGAGAACCAAAGCAGAACCCTTTGGCCCAACTGAAATAATTAACAGCGAAAAAGGAGAACCAATAAGTGAACAAAACCAAATTCTAAACAGTTGGAGGCACTAGTTTGAACAACTTCTCAACAATCCATCAGATGCCACAGGAATCCAAGAAACTGACACAAACGCTACCGATGAACTAGAACCAGACAATACTGAAATAAAACATTGTAGAAGCCATCAGATTAGCCTCATTGAATAAATCACCGGGACAAGATGAAATACCACATGAGCTAATTAAAGCCGGAAGAGAAGTAGAACAACATGGCTGCATAGACTGTTTAACCATGTTTAACCACAGACACCATGAGCCTGCGGAAGCGCCATAATTATACCAATTTGGAAAAACAAAGGCAGTAAAAGATATTGCACAAAATATAGAGGCATTTCCTTTTTGGGTCATACTGGAAATATATTTAGTAAAATTTTCGAGAAAAGATTACGACCTACAAAAGAATCCCAACTAAGTGAAACACAGCTTGGATTTTCTAAAACAGATATAGAAAAATCAATCGAAGTTAATGAAACACTATACTTGGCCTTTACCGACCAAGACAAGGCATTTGATAGAGTAGATAGACACAAGCTGTGGAAAATCCTTAAAATATATGGAGTGAGCACACATCTAACAAGTTTATGTAGAAGCTTATACAACAGTGAATATAGGTAAAAACAAACGGAGGATAAAATCCGGAATACGATAAGGTTGTGTCCTGTCTCCTCTCTTGTTCATAACCTATATGGACAGCACATGTAACGAAACCAGACAAACAGAGTTGAGTTAAGTTAAGAACCGACATTACTGCACTCAGGACATTCCCATACGTGCTCCGTCCCCTCGTTCAACAGCCAGCGAAGAGTCATGCTACTAATCGTTCCTACCGCTATCTGATTAAAAGTTCTCCTGGTCTTCCCTCTCAGTTTTGAGATTCTTCCAGAACCCCTGCCGATCTCCTGCAATCTCATTCATTCCACATATGGGTTCTCAATCTGTTCCTCCGCCTTCTCTACCTGGTCCCAAAAGCGCACGATCACCTCCCCCTTGTCCATAGGCAATCTACCACCAAGAGGTGCATTCCCTGCTAGCCTATCAGCCTGTTCATTCCCCCGCACCCCCGCATGGCCAGGGCAAAATGTCCATACAATTCTCACAATCTTTGATCTCTGAAGCGACGATAGCCAGTCCACAGTAAACATTCCTTTCTCCACCTTACTAAGCATACTCTTTGAATCCGTAATGAATACAACGTGTGTTGCGGGAGTCTCCTCCAGCCACCGGAATGGCGCTGTTACTGCCTCCACCTCCATTCTCATGCTGGAGGTCGTAGTCTCATATGCCAGATTCTCCTTTTTCAAGACTCGTCCATTAACCTTTGCAATAAATCCCCAACCACTACGTCTGTTTCTCACCACTGACCCATCGGTGTAGATGACTATGTCACCTTAATGTGTGTTATTCTGGATCATCTGGTGCACTTCAAACTCAGTGCGAACCGCTGCCCATTCCCTGCACTCACTACCCAGTGTTATTATTACATTGTGCCAGTCCGTCATGTCTTTCCGGAACTGAAGGATCCTATGCCTATTCGTCATTGTTGGTAGCGCAAGTATATGCCTCAAGAATATTATTGGCGTGTCCATTGTGCATCCCAGGATTACACGCATGGCAGCATTCTGTATGCGCTCCAACCTTTCAAGCTGGCTCTTTGATACTGTCAGCAGCCCCAAACCATACCCAACGACTGAAATTATTAACTGCTGGAAAAGCCCGTACAGCATCCTCTGATCTACCCCGGTTGCTGCCATAGCCCTCAATGCATTAAGTCTACTACCAGCCTTCATCACCGAAGCTTCCACATGATCCTTAAAAGACACACACCTATCAAAGGTTATACCCAAGAACTTCAATTTACTCTCTCGACTAAGAGGACATCCATTCAACATAATATCTGGGACATCTGCCTTGACGATCCGGTTATCCAGGGAGTACCATACAACCGATGCCCCGTATTGGCCCTGTCTCTGCCCTGCCTGTACACCAGCACATCATCTGCAAATGTCAAGATTCTACCCACACCTAGTGTCTCAATAGCTGCGATTTTGCTGGTGTAGACATTAAATAGCACTGGGGACAAGGCAGATCCCTGTGGCAACCCAGGTGTAATACTACATGGATCAGAAGTCCAGGAACTCATGCGCAGTGCAACCATACGTTCATAAAGGATTGCCGCAACCCATCTAACAAGGCAAGGGCAGACCTCCATGTCCAACAGTGTGTATATCAACCAATCATACCTGACCCTGTTATACGCATCCTCCAGGTCAAGAGCTACCGCCACTGTCTCTTGTTTATCCTGGAAGCCCTCGTAGACATCAAATGTAAAAGTTGCAGCATTGGTCCATGTATCCTTCCCAGGCCGGTAACTCCCGAGCCCTTTGGGAATCAGATTACGACTTTCCAAATGTCGCTGGAGCCTGCGTCGTTTTGAGGACATTGCCATACGTGTTTTGCATTGCGGTTATGATTCGGTATCCATTAAGTCTGGAGTGATCCTTACTTGGCTTTGGGAGTGGGACCAGGTAGCTATGCAGTTAATCGTGGGGTATTTCCGCCGTATTGATGCCTAGGTTGAAACAAAGAGCCATCTCCTCCAAATCCCCATCATTTATGTTACTCATATGGGAGTACCTCACCCCATCCGAACATAGCGCTGTGTCTTTAAGCGAAACTGAGACCGTAACAACACCGCACGATGTGCGAGCCCTTTCCAGGATGTAGACAAGCTGAAGACCAATGCATTAGACTTAGAGCTTCAAACCAACAGTCTTCCAATGAATTAATTCACAATCAATCTACCAACCACGCAATCAACAACCAACCAACCAATTATGAATGAAGCCTAGAAAACAAGCAAACAACCAGGTAAAAGCAACCACGCAGATAACCAAACACCCAAACAACCAAGAATGCAAGTAATCAAGCAAGTAGCCAAGCAAGCCAACAAGCATGCAAACAATATAGCAAAGCAAGTAACCAATCGAGCAAGAAACAAAGCATTCCAAGAACCAAACAAGCAACTCAGCAAACAAATAAGTAATCAGGCAACCGAGCAAGTAGCTCAAACCATTTAAGCAAATAAACAACCTAGTTAGCAACCAAGCAATCAAGTTTAGTTTAGTTTAGTTTAGTCGTCGGATCAACATCACGGCACACGGTTTAACCCATAAGTGCTCCGTTTTCCTTCTAACTCAAACCTGAGTCTGGAGAAACTCAGCTCAATGCACGAACTCCGTTGCATCGGCGAGGATCCTGAAATATTTTGGGTAGAACCAAGCAATCAAACAAGCAACAACAACAGCAACAAAAACGACTAAGCAAATAAGCAAGCAAGGAAGCAAGCAAACAACCCACAATCCAGCAAATAAGCACGAAACCAGGCAATCAAGCCACGAACTAAATAAGCAACCAGGCAGTTTAGTAAGCAAGCAACCAAGCAATTTTAATGAATCACGGTTTGATTCCAGTGTCTCTGTACCTTTAGAATAAGCTGTTGGATTAATTGTTGGGATTCGTCGGTCAGACCACATGTGATGTTGTCTAATGACTCCTGGGGGGGGGGGGGGGAATTTAGTGCATTGTGCGGTGCTCACGACAGGCGAGAAAGACCGGAACAGGACAGATAGCATTAAAGCAATGAAGTCGATCCTAGCACCTTTACCACCACCCTTTTAAAAATAAAAACGCACCTTTAAAATATCTCCCCACTGCGTCTGCTATACACCATCCATGGTTTTCTATATGTGAAAATTTTAACACCTGTTACTTGTGCTCTTATTAATTACACTTGAGTAGCCACAGAGGGTGCTCTAGAATCAGACACAACCTGTGTATAAAGTAAACAAGCAGTTCTATGGTGTCCCTTACTTTCAACAGAAGACAGTAATGTAGAACGGCTTCCTCCAAATTTACGTGATCAAGATAACGGTTAACCAGTCAATAAAACATATATCTCGCTTGGCTCAAGATCGCTTCTTGGACAGGGCTTATCAAACTGTTCCCATGCGACCCATTTTGATCAAACGAAGTCTTTTGTGACTTTACTATTAGAAAATAAACAGGTAAATGCTTGCTTGCTTGTGTTCGTTGGCTTGAGCTCCAACGCGAAGTCCTGTATGTCGGATGAAGGCATCCTGTTGTCCAACATCAGTGTGATGTCATACAGGACCTGAGGTTTGCGTGGGTATCCGTTGTCCCATGTCTGGCTTATTGGTGTGCAGACTGGTGGTTCCTCGCCGTACAGGCAGACACTCTCCGACTTCGGAGGAATCGGCGATCCTACTGACTTTAGCCAGGACCCCGAAGGGACCTGTTGCCCAGGACGCTCGACGAGGACGCGTCAGTAGGTCTTGGCCAGTATATAACCTGGCCCTGGTGCCTTGGAAACACCTCTGCGTCCCAACAGGTAAATAAAAACAAGTTAGTTGCATATCCTTTACAGGGCGTTGCAGTCAAACCCAGCATGAATACTTGGCACGTATGCGTTAAGTATTTTGCCATTGCTTTCTGAACGACCGGAACTCATGCCATTGTATAAAAACCAACACAAGGCGGTCTGCTGCTAAATCTCCCACAGCTATGTTTCGAACGCAGTATGTCAGATGACGCATTGCGACCATAACACCTTCGCCACAGTATATTAGCCGGTATAGGTAATAAGACAATGTATAATAATAAAATATATTAAAAAAATACAATTTGCAAATGTGTCTGCGAATCGCAGTTCTCTTTACTTGACTCCCAGGGGTCACGACCTCAGGTTTGAGAAGCCCTTTTCTTAGAGAATCACTTTAGACAACTGGTGTTCCCAGAGGGCATTGGTAGAAGACTGTTTTCCGTTGTATTAGATTTCTCGGCTGCTCGCATAGCTAGCTCTATCACGATAGGAAAAACGGTGCTCCCATTTTCCTGTCTGTACAACTGTTTCAGAATACCCATTCCACCTTGTTACAAGCTGTTTCTGAGAATTTTCAGCATTCTCTGTGTTATTCTATTTAGAATTGCCATTATTCTCTGTGTTAGGCTATTTAGAATTACGTAGTAAAACTGTAACACCAGCCGTGTATTACTTTTCTCATCTAGGTGTATAAGTATATCCCGGGTAAATAAATAATAATTTGACCACAAACAGTTTCATGATATGAGTCTGTTATCAATCAATCAATCAATCAATCAATCAATCAATCAATCAATCGGGTGCCGTCTCCACAGTGAAGGTTGGCTGCAATGGATCTCCAACACTGTCTGTCTCTAGCCCATATTGTACATTCTGTCAGGCTGCTGTTCGTCCATCTCTTGATGTTATCTTCTCACTTGTGTCATTGTCTACCTCCTGCTCGCTTGCCTTCAGCCTTATGCTCCAGTATGGTTTTTATAAGATTGTTATGTCTTTTAACGTGGCAGAAATATTTCACTTGCCTCTGTTTTATTTATTTCATCAACTCTCTTTTCATTCCCAGTTTTACTAGAACCTCTGTATTTGATTGTTCCTGTCTCCATGAAATACGACATATTATTCTGTATATCCACAGCTCTAGAGCCTGCCTCTATTCGACGTTCTAACTGCTTGTTTAATGTCGGTGATGTGACAGCCCAATCACATTTTCTAATCCTTAATGCAAGGAGGAATAGGTGGCCGACATTTCCCTCACTTTCACAGGTGACAAGCCCAGGCATCGAACCCTGGAGTCGAACCCTGGAGTCGAACCCTGGAGTCGAACCCTGGAGTCGAACCCTGGAGACGAACTCTGGAGTCGAACTCTGGAGTCGAACCCTGGAGTCGAACCCTGGAGTCAAACCCAGGCGACGACCCTAGGCGTCGAACTTAGACGTCGATCTGCGTTTGACCGCGCTCATGACATTGTCAGCGCAGTTCCCTATCAACGTCGCTAACGAACGCACCCGCTATATCTCAGATAGTAAAACTTATCGCCAATTACCCTGTGTATAAAGCTGCTTTATAAAACTCTCTATTACAGTGTTTCCTAACGTGGGGCCCACGCCCCACCGGGGGGGGGGGGGGGGAGAGGAGGGGGCAATTCGATTGTTAAAGGGGGCAATTCGAAAATGGATGAAATCGGCTGGATATAACAAAACGAGCAGACTTGAGGCTGAAGTTAACTAAATTGGAACCTGACATAAATTCTCTTTGCAGCAAGCATCAAGCGCAAGGATCTCACTAAATTTAAATAATAAATAATTACTAATAGTTAAAATAATATAGAAAAATCTTTCATTAACATTATTTTGTACTTGAATTTCAGTTCTCCATTATATGTTTTGAAAATTTAGTTACTGTGTTAGCTCAATAATTTCCTATTGATTTCTTCCTAAAACCTATCATTCAAGTTTCTTTAGTGAACATTTCAAGTTTTGAATATTAAAAATAATGTATATGTTAGGTGTGGGGGGGGGGGGGGGGGGGGAGGGGGACATAAGAATTTTAGAAAGGCTTAGGTGGGGCATAGCACAAAAAAGGTTGGGAAACACTGCTCTTTTATGTATCAACCGTTTCATCAGATTATATAGATTTTATAGATTAAATTGTGGCAATATTCAAATTCTAAAATCACACAGGAGCACAGTTCCCTCAAACGTAATGTTGTCTTGAGCGGGTATCTTTCCCTTTTTCATGTAATGTAGTGCATCGTCAACCTCCGCAGAAAATATTGGTGGTTCATCCCTGTTGGCTTTAATATTTACATCCGGCATCCCGTTATCATATAGTTCTTCTTTGTATTCTGTCCATCTATTTACATTATCGTCTTGTTCGATTAATATTGCGCCACTCATCGATTTTAAACTTGTTTTCCAATCCGTTAAGATAATTATTTATTGGTAAATGGAATGTGAAGCTTCTCCATGGTTTGTCCCAGTGGGCGATCACTATTAATCGAGATAGATTTCTTTATCCTTTTTGCACACATTATTACTACAATGTCCCACAGCTTGTGGCAGGTCTGTCACATGATCTGTTCGCCTATTAATACTGCTTTCCTGCACAACACAGATCGTTTATATTATAAACTCTAATTCTTATTCCTGGCCTAGCATTGATCGCTCTAATTATTATTTTGCTATAGAAAGATAGAGAGCTGTTGACAAAACACATTCTTGTCTTACTCATTTCTTTGTCTGTTGACATCATTTGGTGAATTCCTTTGCACTGATTCGTCAAAGCATATGACTCAGTACATCCAACTTCGTGAAACATTTTTTTCAGGTTTGCTTTTCCTAGCCTTTGACTGTCCCCAAGCTACCTTCATGTCAGCAGGTTTTTCTCTCTCTTCATCTGGCTTCTATCCCTTGACCAGTCCGACACAGAATGCCCGACCAGTAACTGCACTGCCGTGGGCATAGTTCGTAGGGTCATTGGAACTCACAAACCCCACTACGTCTGCAAGGTGAAGACATATCAAAGGGCCTTAGTCAGTTCATATTTGCCGACAGTAATGTTCATATAATTGCTAATATTTGTTTCCAGTAAACATTCTTTATTCTTCTAAAATCTTTCCTAGTTTTAACATCCACCAAGATTGTAATCGTCTCGTCCTTTAAATTTATCAAATGCCTTGGTGTGTTCTATAAAACACACGTATAGATCTTACCGTGCAACAGCTGACCTCTTCATTAGTGTTTGGAATAGTTTTGTTTTATTCATTGTTCCTTTCCCTTCCACAACCCGATACTGTTCCTAGCAAATGTCCATTTTCATTGTAATTAATTTTCTGATTATTATAATCCTGAATAGGTGTTTGGTGACATGGTTTATGGGGTGGATTCTTCGAAAATCGTCGCATTCTGTTGCTCCTAGTCTATTGGGTAAAGATTTAAGTACATATTTCAATATATTGTTTAGTATGGTTTGGAGAGCTTGGTCTAGCCGACACTCAGTACCCTGGGAAAGGCCAGACGAGAATGTAATCGGGCTGCAACTGGTATCATTAGTATTGTTACTCTCCGCTGGTGGGACATTTCGCTGGCTGTTGAAGATGAGGATGGAGCACTTGTGGGAATGTATCGAGTGCTGTGATGTCGGTTCTTGATCCAACTCAACGAAGCTCAACTCAGTATATCGAAGATGCGTATCCATTGTTGCAAATGTGATTCAAGAGTTTAGTTAATACATTTATTCCAAGTTCTCCCATTATTTCTAAGTCCTCTAACGCGATACTGTCTGGCCAAGGCGCCTTTCCTTCCTGCGTGTGTTTGATAGCATCTGTAGCTTCTTCCTTTAACATGGGTGGTTATTCTATGCTACTTTCTTATGTCTGTTTTACCCGTTCTCCATTATATAATTATCTTTTGCATTTCTTCCATCTCTTCATCATAGCATCCTCTTCCAATAATATCTTTCATGTATTTCATTTCAAACATGCTGCTGTTAATCTTGTTTTTCGTCATGTCAATCACTGATTTGTATGTGCGTATTAAGAAAAAATACTTTTCTAGAATTTAATTTAATTGCATTGCACTGCTCGTTTAGCCAATTTTCAATTGTCTTTATGCGTTAATGTCTTATTTCTTTATTTACCTTATCATATTATCATTTGTAATTTTAAATTTATTATTTTATGGCCATATGCGTTAAGATTTCCTCTGCCATTTTTATCTTTTAGAAATGGTTTTTGTCTCCTTTTCGTAAAAATTCGTATTGATTAATCCTTTCCGTAGCTTGGTGCTTCTATTACTTACAGTGTTAAGAATGTAACAATGTTCTTCGCACGGAATGGTTTTTGCCTGCTTTTATCCTAGAATTTAGGATTCGGCAGACTGCGCGGAAGAAATGATTCCTGATTCAACGGGCAAGACGACGTTTACCTGCAAAGCGTTGTGGAACGTAATGAGCACGGCCAGGCACGTAGAGCGCCCTGATCATCCAGTGCACCTGTATTCATCTCCAGTCGTCTCGACTTGTCTTGCCACTGGACTCAGATGGACTCAGGCGAGAGAGTGAGGTCGACGAATTGCGCAACTCTTCCTCACTTTAATCCAAGTCATCGCGCAAGTCATTCTTCATCCAACGTCATATATCACAAGATCCTAGACACTGAAGTCCTAGAAAGAGAGTCCATGCCCAGTATCCACACTCTACTGATGAAGAATCAGATTCGCTGGGCTGGTCACTTGACTCGCATGCCAGATCACAGGCTCCCTAAACGAATTATTTTTTACAGCGAACTGCGTTGTGGTAAACGCTCCCAAGGTGGCCAGAGGAAACACTTTAAAGACACTCTGAAAATCTCTCTGAATGCTTTTGGAATTCATAATGACACTTGGGAGACTGCAGCCAGAGACCGAAATTCATGGCGTGCATCATTACACAAGGGTGCAGTCATGTGTGAGGCAACCAGGACTGCAAGAGCTGTAAAGAAAAGGCAGGACAGAAAAACCACTGCAGGAAATCCTCCTCCAGAAATGTCAAGCATTCTTTGTCCACATTGTCCACATTTCGAGCCAAAATAGGCCTTATCAGCCATCTTAGAACCCCCTTCTCCATACTTTCAACCCCACTGGATGAAATGAATGGTCATCATCATTCTTGATGGACAAACAACAACATCCTAGAATTTATTTCAACTTCTGCGCTTGTTCAGTTTTCGTTCTTTCGATGCTACATTTTATGATTTGGATTTGTTTTGTAAATACCGCCATGCTTGTTTTCCTAGCATTGAATCTTCATGTCAACCACTAAGACTAATGTTATTAGTTTCGGTAAGTAATTTTTGTAGCGATTTCTCACCTGTTTCTATGATGGTATTTGTAAACTTGATGGCTCCATTGATTGGCTATTGACTTTACCGCCGTGTGATATTTTCAAATCACTCACTCACTCACTCACTCACTCACTCACTCACTCGCCCGCCCAACCACTCAGTCACCCATCCACCAACTCACTCACTCACTCACACACTCACTCACTCACTCACTCACACACTCTCACTCACTCACTCACTCACTCACTCACTCGCCCGCCCAACCACTCAGTCACCCATTCACCAACTCACTCACTCACTCACACACTCACACACTCACTCACTCACTCACTCACTCACTCATTCACTCACTCACTCACTCACTCACTCACTCACTCTCTCTCTCTCACTCACTCACTCACTCACTCGCTCGCCCAACCACTCAGTCACTCATCCACCCACTCACTCACTCACTCACTCACTCACTCACTCGCCCGCCCAACCACTCAGTCACCCATCCACCAACTCACTCACTCACTAACACACTCACTCACTCACTCACTCACTTACGCACTCACTCACTCGCTCGCCCAACCACTCAGTCACTCATCCACCCACTCACTCACTCACTCACCCGCCCTACCACTCAGTCACCCATCCACCAACTCACTCACTCACTCACTCACCTACTCACTCACTCACTCACTCACCCACTCACTCTCTCTCACTCACTCACTCACTCACTCACTCACCCGCCCAACCACTCAGTCACCCATCCACCAACTCACTCACTCACTCACTCACACACACACACTCACTCACTCACTCTCTATCACTCACTCACTCACTCACTCACTCACTCGCTCACTCGCCCAACCACTCAGTCACTCATCCACCCACTCACTCACTCACTCACTCATCCACCAACTCACTCACTCACTCACTCACTCTCTCTCTCACTCACTCTCTCTCTCTCACTCACTCACTCACTCACTCACTCACTCACTCACTCACTCACTCACTCGACCGCCCAACCACTCAGTCACTCATCCACCCACGCACCCACTCACTCACTCACTCACTCACTCACTCATCCACCAACTCACTCACTCACTCACTCACTCACTCACTCACTCACTCACCCACCCACCCACCCACTCACTCAGAGCAAATAATACTCGCATAAATATTTAGAATAAACACTTGGCATATAAAATATCACATCAGAACAACACCTAAACTTTTCCACGCATCTCTTTAAAAAAAAATTACATTCGTATCAAGGTCATGCGGCCAGAGGGGGAGTACAGCTGTTGTTGTTTCATGAAATGCCAATCATACATTATTTATTGCGCGTTGAACAGCATTTTTATATTTTCGACTCCCACTTCCCAACTTTCCCACTGTCATGCGACAACATTTCTTTTACATTTTTTGACGTTTTTAGACATTTACGAACTCCGTAGCATCGGCTAGGTCTCAAATGTGTATATATCGAAATGAGAGTGGATATACATTTTCTTTCCAGTTTTGAAATGTAGCTTATTCGGCCTTCTCTTTTCGATTTCCAACTGCGAGGGATCTTAACGTGCGCGATGTGCACACCGGTCTTCTGTGTTTTTGGCCTTCAGTCAAGAAGGTTAGGTGTCTGATTCACTTCCTCGGGATCAGAGGCCAGTAAAGAATTATGTTCTTAATTTATAACTATTCATGCAGCCATGAAAGTGAAAAAATATGTGGAAGTTAAAAAAAAAACAACCAACAACAACAATATCAACTGCAGTAGATTCCTAAGCAGACCGCTTTGCATTCATGTTTTACAATGGTAGAAATGTCGGTCGTTCAGAATGCAACGGCAATATATATATATATATATATATATATATATATATATATATATATATATATATATATATATATATATATATATATATATATATATATATATATATATATTATATATATATATATTATATATATATATATATATATATATATATATATATATATATATATATATATTCTAAACACGCCTAGCGGTCCTGGTCATTTCTTGTGGGAAACAAGAAATTGAAGGTGTGTGTGCGTGTGTGTGTATGTGGGGGGGGGGGGCCGTGGGGGTTAGTGCGGGTGTGGGGTGTTTTTTTTTTCTTTTTTCGAAATGCAGTGTTCTACTTTTAATTCCTCATTCTAATCCAAAAATGTCAGCATTCTGAAGCACGTCCCCACAAACAAAAATCGGGTCTTTTTTTTTTTTTCAAAGATAAAATGTCAACTTTATTGAAGTATGGTATTTGTTATGATTTTATAAAGAAGTAAATCATCTTATTTCACACATTGAAAAGTATTGGGTTCACGGTTTAAGCTAGTTGCAAATCCTTAACAGGACATCGCAGTCAACCCCAGCATTTCTGGGTGTTTGTGATCTCTTGGCCAGTTTACATTCAGTAGTTTGCCACTGCTTTCTGAACGACCGGCACCCATACCATTTCATAAGAAATCAACGCAAGTCGGTCTGCTACCAAATCGCCCGTAGCTGTGTACACGGTCAAGAAAGTAAAATGACTATTTTTTTGTGGTACGAACTGAGGTTAAGTGGGTCCATGGGCTTCATCATGGGTCATGCCTTTGAGCATGAGCGGTCATGTTTGGCCATCTAACACGCTCACCAGAGTCCTGGATCAGCTGTGCGTTCTTGTCTCGACCATGCCATGTGGTCAAGCCTTCTAGACATTTATCTATCTTGTTCATTCTCTCTGTCTTCCCCTTGAGTATATGATGCTAGCCTAATAGTGTTATAGAAGACTGGGGACTTCTTGGTTGATGTGGTAATCGTCACATCGGTCGACTTTGCTTCTTAGATTTCCTTATGCCCATTGTAGGCATCGATCGACCGGGCAGTCCTGTTATGTTTCTTGTGTGTGGGTGTGGGTGTGTGTGAAATATATACACACACACATACTCTCTCTCTCTCCTCTCTCTCTCTCTCTCTCTCTCTCTCTCTCTCTCTCTCTCTCTCTCTCTCTCTCTCTCTCTCTCTCTCTCTCTATCTCTCTCTCTCTCGTGTGGGTGTGTAAAATATGCACACATAGTTTATACACTTACATATACACATGTACACGGAAGTACATAGACGCATGGGCACACATAAACGCATACGCACTCTCGCGTGCATACCACACGCATTCACATAGAAACGCATAAACAATTACATAAACACTTTGAGAGAAATAGAAAGACATAGACCAACAGATAAAGACTCATGTGCACTTCAGATACAGACGTAGACAAACTAGCGTGTGTGTGTGTGTGTGTGTGTGTGTTATGTGTGTGTGTGTTGTGTGTGTGTGTGTGTGTGTTGTGTGTGTGTGTGTGTGTGTGTGAAACATACAATATCGTACATCTATGCATTATGTACATCCTAGAGTAGTCGAGAAATCACAGAGACAGGAAGGAAGAACACAGAAAGAACAGTAACTTCCTGCGTTGCGTGGAGATTCTATGATGAGAATGGGCAATTTGGATAACACAATATAATTGTATTGTTACGGGATAAGTTGTGATTATGGTTAGTTAGTTAGTCAAGGTTCCAACTTCACATCAACGGTTGTCCCCATTATGCTCCGTTCCTGTGACAGTGAATATCACACAAAATGCTCCTCACTGTCCAATGTGAAAAGTGTTCATTATATCAGTCAATCACTAGATCTTTCACTTTGTCTCTTTTTCCGTTCCCCTTTGTCTTTATTTTTTTTGCCATTACACTTTGTCTCTCTACATCAGTGCCTCGCCCTCTATTTCTCTCCCTCTATCTCTCTCCCTCTATCTCTCTATTCCTACTTCACCTCCCCGCCTCTCTCTCTCTCTCTTTCTCATTCGTTTTCCAGACACATTGATGTTTGTTTATAATGTTATAATGTTTCTTTATAATGTTATAATGTTACTGAGCACACTAAAAACATAATAAGTGTATTCTTTTTTTTTAATTAAAAGTACGATTCAGTGAAAACACCCTTTAAAACACGTTGAAGTATAACGAGTATTTGGTGTCATCCCCATATTTAATAGACCACTCATCCTTGATGTAATCAATACCTTGTATATTCCAGTACATGTGATATTACCCGGTTTAGACTAAATCGAATCTTAGAGCAGGGTGAACTTTAAAATTGCTCACCGTTGGGGTTTCTTATGGATGATCGCCGAGCCCGCATTTAGGCGGGATAGCCACTGCGGCGCTACAGAGACACTTCAAAGCATAATGGTGTGTTGTAAAATGTTGATAGAAAATATAGCAATTGTTCCGTTTACGTTCAAGAATGCAAGCCTATGTTTCGTGGCTGAGATTAAGGGTAGATTGTAAAAGAATCATATACGTTCAACTCTTAAAGCTTTCTCTCTCATTGTCTGTCTGTCTGTCTGTCTGTCTGTCTGTCTGTCTGGTCTGTCTGTCTGTCTGTCTGTCTGTCTGTCTGTCTGTCTGTCTGTCTGTCTGTCTGTCTGTCTGTCTGTCTGTCTGTGCTTGTCTCTTTATCTCTTTCTGTTTTTGCTTTAACATGAGATGGCTCACAAAGAGTGCCCAGCTTAATCGGGGTTGAAGAATGCATGGCGTACAAATGCCGGATCCGGCAGTAAAATATCATTTGGCTGTGCTTGACCGATCGATACTTTTTTCTGCTGCCGTTTTCTGAAGCTGTTTGAGGACATTCAATGTCTGCCCGTTTGCGTGTCTTGTTTCTTGGGAACCCGAAGTTGCACTTCCAGTGTTAGCTCATCATCATCATCGTGTGCCATACCGGTAAGCGTGGGCGGACATGTTTCGCCATCTAACTCGATCACCACAGTCGTGGATCAGCGCTGTGTTCTTGTCTCGACCATACCACGTGGCCTAGTCATCCAGGTATATACTGCTTTGCCTTCCCCTTGGTGTCTTCCCCTCGATCTTGCCAGTTGTCACCAAGTTCTCCAATTTATTTCTTCTCATAACGTGACCAAATAATTTTGACTGTCTACGTCTAACCTCTCTAATCAGCTTACGATTTTCATTTGTTTCTAGCAGTACTTGGTCATTGGTTTTTCTGTGTCCATTGTATTCTTTGCATTTTTCTTAGAAACCACATTTCCACAGCCATCAGATGTTTTTCAGCTTGTCTGCTCATTGTCCACGCTTCACATCCATACAAAAGTATAGGTTCTATGTAGCACTTCAACACTCTTTTTCTCGTTGTAAATGACAACTTTTTATTGATCAGCATGTTTTCCATCTTGCAAAAGGCTACCTTCACCATACTGATTCTTGTTCTAATCTCTTCAAGGCACTTCCCAACAGACGTTATGACAAATTCACACTGCTAAACGGCTGTGCTGTTCATGTATCTCCCCAGATAACGGTACTAGGTATTCTGTATCAGGTCTATAGATGTTATTCTTGCATGTCAATGCTGTAGGCCATCCAGCCATTCTTTCGGTCTGTCTGTGAATCTTCTACAGATAATGTTTCCTGTCGTCAGATATTTTCTAATGCTTCTCTTCTCATCACATGACCAAAAATCAGTTTGTCTCTGTGTTAAAAACAGTTTGTTGCGTTTCCTTTACAGGATGTAGCAGTGAACTCCAGAATTTGTGTGTGTATGTGGGTGGGTGGGTGGCTGGCTGGCTGGCTGGCTGTGGCTGTGGCTGTGGCTGTGGCTGTGGCTGTTTGTTATTCCTGGGCAAGTTACGTGAATGTTTACCATTGCTTTCTGAATGGCTGAACCCATATCATTGTATGGAAAGCAATGCAAGGCGGTGTGCTACCAAATCACCCGCAACTTTGTTTCGAACGCAGTTTGCGTGATTACGAATTACATACGTAACCCCTCCGCCACAGATCCGGCATTAAACTAAAGCAAGAAGGTTATTAGTACATGGAGGCTGTAACTTATTTACTTACATGTAGAATAGTAACTTATTTATCACTGAGACACTCAGTATGCAATGAGATAATAGACACGCTTGTTGTCGCCTCTCCGTCTATAGTTCTCAATGTAAATGTGGCCATACATATTCATTCATAATTATGTCAGTACAGTCTGTTTCGTGTGTCGTGGAGTGGGTATTTTGTGAGATCTCAAATCATTAACTTTTCACAGTCCCCTACGGTGAATCACCGGTTGGACAAACAACTATTGCGTACCTCATACTAAATGTCTTATCACTTGAAGATAAGAATGTGTTTTACCTGTTTATCAAATCACATGACTGTCTGTAATTGTGAAGTAAAATAAGCCAGGGGCATCTAACGCAAACATAGTTCGCGAGACAGCTGCAAGTACAAACTGCTGGGGATTCTGCCGAAAGAATTTTGTTTGCATGTTGGTAGCTGTGCGGAATGTCAGCCAGGCATCATTTGTATGTTTATTTGTCATTACTTAAGACAGATACTTCTGCAAATGCACACACAAACGGCTAATTAGTTCTACAACGTAACTAATTTACGTTAAATTATCAGTCAAGAAGTGTGAGAAAGTGCATCCAACACCAGACAGAGACCTTTGATGTCATGCATAAATTAAGATTATTCTAAAGTTAATATTTACATATCAGTTGATTACGAAAACTGCAACAATCATGGCTTGATTTAGGTCTGATAAGTACATCAATGATATATTATTTGTGTGTATGAGAGAGAGAGAGAGAGAGAGAGAGAGAGAGACAGAGAGACAGAGAGAGAGAACGTAAGTGATAGAACTGCAGAGAGAGAGAGAGAGAGAGAGAGAGACAGAGAGAGAGAGAGAAAGAGAGAGAGAACGTAAGTGATAGAACTGCAGAGAGAGAGAGAGAGAGAGAGAGAGAGAGAGAGAGAGAGAGAGAGAGAGAGAGAGAGAGAAAGAGAGAGAGAGAGAGAGAGAGAGAGAGTACATTAAAAAAAAATCTTTTTCTATGTCTATAATAGCTTGCTCGTTTGATCCCTTTCCTGTCCAGCTCATTTTGTGCATCTTCCAGCAATACGTCTCAACAACTTTCAAGTTCTTTTCATTCTTCTTGGTTAACGGCCAAGTTTCTGGGCCTTATAGCCAGGAATAACCAATGGCTTTTCTTTTCCGAATTTCAATGTAAATTATACTTTAGCGCATTGCGTCGGTAATGCCATATGCACAGTCTGACGCGGGTTTACACCGGGGCTTGTCGCTTGCCAAAATGAGGCCCTGCTCTCGGCTTACAACATGTGATGACGGTATCTCAGATCCATAGTAGGAAAGCGCTTTGGGACAATTGGTTTATAAGATGTGAGAAATAGATGGTGTATATTTTAATGAGTGTGCAGTGTTTGAAAACATTGCCGGTCCAGGTTTTGTATTTACCAGTTATGTTGCATGAACTTTACAGAGGGTGAATACAAAACTTGGACCGGCAATATCTTCAAACACTGCACAATCATTAAAAATACACCCTATAGATGTCTCCCTGGAGAATATGTGGGTGGGTGTGTGCGTGTCGGTTATGGGATGGATGGGGAATGTATGTGTGGGTGGGGAAATGTGTGTGGGTGGGGGATCAGTGGGTGGGTGGTGGCATGTATGTTTGCCTGAGT
Organism: Cepaea nemoralis; assembly: GCA_014155875.1. NCBI lineage: Eukaryota > Metazoa > Mollusca > Gastropoda > Stylommatophora > Helicidae > Cepaea > Cepaea nemoralis. The sequence goes on from JACEFZ010016115.1 coordinate 71,414, forward strand.
CTGTGTGAGTGCGTGGAGGTATGTGTGGGTGGGTGGGGGGTGTGGTGGGTGGGGGATGTGTGGGTGTCTGAGGGATGTGTGGGTGGCTGCGGGGTGTGAAGGTAGATGGGGGATGTGTCTCACAACATTGCAATACGCACTGTTTATGTTTACAACTTTCATTTGACAATGTTCTTTTCCCCATGTGAATTTACCATGCGTAATATGCACTGTTTATGCTTACAAAATCAATTTGACAATTTTTTTTTCTCCCTATGTAAATGTAACATGCATATTTGATGAATGAAAGATGAGTGATCGAAAGGGCCGAATGTAAGACGGGCCTGCGTGCCCAATTTGTTACCCTTTTAAAATAAAGTTTGTTCGTTCGTTCGTTCGTTCGTTCGTTCGTTCGTTCGTTCGTTCGTTCCCTGAGTACTCTTTGACCACTTTCGTGGAATTCACTAGACGGGTGATGTGGTCAATATCCCACCGATCGCTTTTACTTCCAGAGACATTTCCTGGTATCAAAATAGGGCAGTGTAAATCGTAAAGCCAGGGTTAATGTTTACAATTCACTTGTATGGGGATTCGTGGAATAGGTCAAACAAAAGCTACAATGCAGAACCTGAAGAGCATCTCGTTTAATGTCACTCTCATTTATTGTCAGGAAAATGGTATTGGGATGTTATATAGAAACCGTTCTGCTGTTTGACAGTTAAAGTTGGATCTTGAATGAACAGATTAGGAAGAGCTTGTACGTAATAGGGGTGTAGTTTCTGAGATGACTGTAGCAAATGCCCTGAACTCAAAGTGACTAACTACGAGTGCCTAAACACACGCACGCACACTTGAACACGCACGTACACGAACATACGCATACACACACACGCATACATGCACGCGTGCATACACGCACATACACGCGCGCCCATACACGCGCACATACACGTTCACACATACACGCACACATACATACACACACACACACACAGACAGACACGCACACACATAGAGGCGCACATACACTAGAGGCGCACACACATGCTTTCACGTATACACACATAAATATATATACCTACAAACATGCATACGAGAGAACCCACGGGCGGGCTACCTGTAGGTAATTTGATATGAGTTAGAAGGCTACGTGGGGTTGTAGAAATAGATGAGAGAAATGTGGGGTGGGGGGGGGGAGACGGACCAAGAAAGGAAGAGAAAGAGAGAGAGAGTGTGTGTGTGAGAGAGAGAGAGAGAGAGAGAGAGAGAGAGAGAGAGAGAGAGAGAGAGAGAGAGAGAGAGAGAGAGAGAGAGAGATGTGAGAGAAAAAAATACTGACCAAGAAAGGAAAAGAGAGATATATATATATATATGAGGGAATAAATACGGACCAAGAAAGAGAGAGAGTGAGAGAGAGAGAGAGAGAGAGAGAGAGAGAGAGAGAGAGAGAGAGAGAGAGAGAGAGAGAGAGAGAGAGATGAAGGAAAAAGACTGACCAAGAAAGGAAAAGTGAGAGAGATGCCAAGTAACAGGTGCTGCATAATGACGTAAACAAAAGGGACCAAAGAATCCCAGAACAGAAGCGCTAATGTATCGAGGCGTATTACGTCGGAACACAAAGACGTCATGGAAAAATATTAACAACAACCAAAACAGACAAACTTGGGACGTTCTAAAAGACGGCAACTTATGTGACTCGGCTGGCTTAATATTGGCGGGATATCACGTTAGTGATTAAAGTATGCATGGAAATGGACGAAGATGATCAAGGAGGACAACATTCATAGAAGCATTAGCAAACACACAGACGAATACAGAAAACGCTATGTCTGAAACGGCAGGAAGAACTTAGAAGATTGAAAGAAGGACGAGCAATGACAGTCAAGATTCGAGCAGAGTTGGTCAGTAACATATTGTCACGAACCCACTGTAAATTGGCGATAAGATGAAAAAAAAATAACAAAGACAGTTTGATTCTCAGCTACAAGTTGTTTACTACGGGGAGTCGGTGAGATCAATCAATACAGTCGTCTTTGAAAATCCCCACAAGACATAAAATTGTAGGCTTGTTATTGTGACCCGATTGGGAAAATGCAGGAATTCGCTACCTTGTTGTGGTTGTTGAAACAAGGGGGACCACTTTTGCATTGATTAAACCACGGGGAGATAAGAACTTATTCTGAAATGGATAGTCTGCCCCTGGAACCATCTGATGTGGTGACATCAAAGAACTTCACTAGAACCCTCCAAAGCTCTTTGACAAAAACATGACTTGTTTACAGTTAGTGTGGACTAGAAAGTTGAAGTTGGCTGACGTGTTTCTGTACCGCTTTCAGGAATTCGGAGAGCATCTACTGTGTTAGATTTAATTAACATTAAATAACATATGTCTTTATGGCAAGTTGTAGATGCCATCCAGAAGTGATGCGGTGTTGCATAAGGTTCCCTGCCAGTTACGAAGAAGCTCTACACGAGTTTTGAAGAAAGTTTACTACGATTGGGAAGAACACCAGTGGAACAGTAAATGTGTTTTTTTCTTACGGAAAATGAATAACGTCAAAGAAGAAAGTTGTTCAATAATGTTTGACCTGGGCCCATGATCAGGAGGGTCCACCGGAACAGGGCTCAGATGAGCGAAACCATTTAACGATTCCAGTGTGTTAAGGTTCACCTAGGATGGGTGATGTTTGTTGAGACACCACACCTCATACGAACATTAGTAACTACACGAGAACTTTAAATGTAACATTCACATGGTGTGGTAGATTCCAGGGAAATATTACTAGGAACATTGTAATTTAGACACTATAGACAATAGATAGGATCAAGTCTATTTCCATCCAACGGTGATACTTATTTTCAAAGTACAGAGATTTGTACATTTTAAGAACTATAGGGACTTATAATGTGCAGTGTGCAACCGGTCCATGATCAGTAGTAAATAATAAACTGTATCTATTTCGAAGGATCATGTCGATGGATTACCGAGGAGCGGCTGGCCGAGAGGCTAGAACGCCGGACTCTCATTCGGGAGACCCGGGTTCGATCCCTCGGTAAGGTGTGGGATTTTTTTCTGTCGGGGGCAAGAAGAAAATCCTAACCTGCACAGTTCGCGGCGACTGCACTAGCCAGGCGGCCTTTATTCCTCAGGCTCAAAGACCCCTCTGCCATACACCGCAAGGTATTATATTGGCAGTAAATGGCAGTTTTTTTGGCAGTTTATGTCGATGGATTACCAGGTAGCTACAGAAGAAAGTCAGTGTCTGGCAGAAGAGATACATCACTCGGTAAGGTTGTCTTGTGCTGAACTAACGTGCTGTGGTGTGTCCTTGCAAGGATGAACTGACTGGGCTATTGATCTGAGGGTCCGATTCTACACACATTATAGAACACGTCACACATTCTTCGCATACGCTTCTCACATACATTACACTTTTCTTTTAATAAATTAATTGTGATTAATTTTTAGAAGCTAGAATTGTTGAGTATGTTGCGTTGGGGAAGAATGAGAGGGGGCATGATACAGCAGTGATAGAGAGAGAGAGAAAGAGGTGTCCATAAACTGACGGAGTTTTGTAGACGGATTCTAGTGGTTTCTCCAGGATAATGATAAGGGGTTAAAATAAAATGTGGGTGTTGATTCCTCTCACTCCAGGGACGACACTTTAAACGGATACACGACACATATGAGCAATTTTATATATACTAAGGGCATTGCCCCTTCTGGCCACAACAGGATCAGTATCAGTATGTAATTATTTATTATTATTATTATTCTCATTATGATTACAGTAGGCCTGCGCTGTGATAATAAACGGCGTAATAACTGACAACGTTCTTCAGTGTGGACTCCGTCATTATTTAGATCGTTAGCTCTGAATCTGCCAATTGCGTTTGAGCCGTGGTTTATTTCTGAGTTGAAATGTTTAAATTATGATGAAACACCCCCCCCCCCCCCCCCCCCCCCCCCCCCCCGGACATCGCGTGGCAAGAGAGATATGAGAGAAAAAATACGGACCAAGAACGGGAGAGAGAAGAGAGAGAGAGAGAGAGAGAGAGAGAGAGAGAGAGAGAGAGAGAGAGAGAGAGAGAGAGAGATGTAAGGGAAACAATACGGACCAAGAAAGGAAGAGTGAAAGAGGGAGAGAGAGAGAGAGATGTGAGGGGGAAATACGGACCAAGAAAGGAAGAGTCAAAGAGAGAGAGCGAGAGAGAGAGTGAGAGAGAGCGAGAGTGAGAGAGTGATAAAGAGAGAGTGAGTGTGTGTGTGTGTGTGTGTGTGTGTGAGACAGAGATGAAAACAGGCGCACCAAGAATAGAAGAGTAAACCAGAGAGAGAGAGAGAGAGAGAGAGAGAGAGAGAGAGAGAGAGAGGAGAGAGAGAGAGAGAGAGAGAGAGAGAGAGAGAGAGAGAGAGGATTAGATTGAAAGTATGGCCCAAATAGCAAAACCCGGTCCAGAACTCGCTAAAAGCATGCTTCTATGTGAGTGTTCCGCCCCACAGTCAGACAGGCTTTCCTATTTCAGAGGTCTGTTTTTTTTTTAAACCTCTCCCTACCTCCCATCTCTCTGTCTCTCTGTCTCTTCTCTCTCTCTCTCTCTCTCTCTCTCTCTCTCTCTCTCTCTCTCTCACTCTCTCTCTCTCTCTCACTCACTCTCTCTCTCTCTCTCTCTCTCTCTCTCACACTCCATCTCCCTCTTGGTTTCCGACGCTCTTTAGTCTGCTTGGAAGTAAAGTAAACTTAGCGCAGGACCATTAGTAAACACAATTTAGAAAGAGCCAAATATGCATGCAGGCTCTCATGCGGTGGCCAGTAATGAAATAAGGTCTCTCGCTTCACCAGAAGTCTTTCAGTACGAACACGGGCCCGGTCATAAACCAGAGAGCCATCGGGCATAGAAGGAAAACCCATTACAAGGAGCTTTAGTATTCTGCAGACGGAATGTCCTTCTGCGGATGCGTGTATCACTTTAACGTCCTTCTCTGATGTTTGTTTTGAAAGAAGTTATCTAAAGAAACCATGATTGTGTTAATAAAAGTTATCAAAAGGACCCATGATTGTTTTAATAGAAGTTATCAAAAGAACCCAGGATTGTTTTAATAGAAGTTATCAAAATAATCCATTATTGTTTTAACATATATTATCAAAAGAACCCTGGATTGATTTAATAGTAGTTATCAAAATAATCCATTATTCTTTTAATTGAAGTTATCAAAAGAACACATGATTGCTTTAATAGAAGTTATCAAAACAACACATGATTATTGTAATAAAAGTTATCAACAGAATCAATGATTGTTTTAAAAGTTTTCTAAAGAAACCATCATTGTTCTCACCTCCCCCCCCCCCCTTTTTCGCGTTCGCTGACTTTGAATCCAAGCGTAGTCCACACAGATGCTACTACTTCTAGTGCACTGTGCTGATTTATGCACTGTGCTGATTTATGCACTGTGTTGATTTATACACTGTGCTGATTTATGCACTGTGGTGATTTATGCACTGTGTTGATTTATGCACTGTGTTGATTTATGCACTGTGTTGATTTATGCACTGTGTTGATTTATGCACTGTGCTGATTTATGCACTGTGTTGATTTATGCACTGTGCTGATTTATGCACTGTGTTGATTTATGCACTGTGCTGATTTATGCACTGTGGTGATTTATGCACTGTGTTGATTTATGCACTGTGTTGATTTATGCACTGTGCTGATTTATGCACTGTGCTGATTTATGCACTGTGTTGATTTATGCACTGTGCTGATTTATGCACTGTGGTGATTTATGCACTGTGTTGATTTATGCACTGTGTTGATTTATGCACTGTGTTGATTTATGCACTGTGTTGATTTATGCACTGTGTTGATTTATGCACTGTGTTGATTTATGCACTGTGCTGATTTATGCACTGTGCTGATTTATGCACTGTGCTGATTTATGCACTGTGTTGATTTATGCACTGTGTTGATTTATGCACTGTGTTGATTTATGCACTGTGTTGATTTATGCACTGTGCTGATTTATGCACTGTGCTGATTTATGCACTGTGCTGATTTATGCACTGTGCTGATTTATGCACTGTGCTGATTTATGCACTGTGCTGATTTATGCACTGTGCTGATTTATGCACTGTGCTGATTTATGCACTGTGTTGATTTATGCACTGTGTTGATTTATGCACTGTGTTGATTTATACACTGTGTTGATTTATGCACTGTGTTGATTTATGCACTGTGTTGATTTATGCACTGTGTTGATTTATGCACTGTGTTGATTTATACACTGTGTTGATTTATACACTGTGTTGATTTATACACTGTGTTGATTTATACACTGTGTTGATTTATACACTGTGTTGATTTATACACTGTGTTGATTTATACACTGTGTTGATTTATACACTGTGTTGATTTATACACTGTGTTGATTTATACACTGTGTTGATTTATACACTGTGTTGATTTATACACTGTGTTGATTTATACACTGTGTTGATTTATACACTGTGTTGATTTATGCACTGTGTTGATTTATACACTGTGTTGATTTATACACTGTGTTGATTTATACACTGTGTTGATTTATACACTGTGTTGATTTATACACTGTGTTGATTTATACACTGTGTTGATTTATGCACTGTGTTGATTTATACACTGTGTTGCCACTGTGTTGATTATACACTGTGTTGATTTATACACTGTGTTGATTGATGCACATGTGTTGATTTATACACTGGGTTGATTTATACACTGTGTTGATTTATGCACTGTGTTGATTTATACACTGTGTTGATTTCTACACTGTGTTGATTTATACCACTGTGTTGATTTATAGCACTGTGTTGATTCTACACTGTGTGATTTATACACTGTGTTTGATTTATGCCCTGTGTTGATTTATACACTGTGTTGATTTATACACTGTGTTGATTTATACACTGTGTTGATTTATGCACTGTGTTGATTTATGCACTGTGTTGATTTATGCACTGTGTTGATTTATGCACTGTGTTGATTTATTAGCACTGTGTTGATTTATAGCACTGTGTTGATTATAGCACTGTGTTGATTTATGCACTGTGTTGATTTATACACTGTGTTGATTTATGCACTGTGGTTGATTTATAGCACTGTGTTGATTATGCACTGTGTTGATTTATACACTGTGTTGATTTATACACTGTGTTGATTTATACACTGTGTTGATTTATACACTGTGTTGATTTATACACTGTGTTGATTTATACACGTGTTTGATTTATACACTGTGTCTGATTTATACACTGTGTTGATTTATACACTGTGTTGATTTATACACTGTGTTGATTTATACACTGTGTTGATTTATACACTGTGTTGATTTATACACTGTGCTGATTTATACACTGTGCTGATTTATACACTGTGTTGATTTATACACTGTGTTGATTTATACACTGTGCTGATTTATGCACTGTGCTGATTTATGCACTGTGTTGATTTATACACTGTGCTGATTTATGCACTGTGTTGATTTATACACTGTGTTGATTTATACACTGTGTTGATTTATACACTGTGTTGATTTATACACTGTGCTGATTTATACACTGTGTTGATTTATACACTGTGTTGATTTATGCACTGTGCTGATTTATGCACTGTGTTGATTTATGCACTGTGCTGATTTATGCACTGTGTTGATTTATACACTGTGCTGATTTATGCACTGTGCTGATTTATGCACTGTGTTGATTTATACACTGTGCTGATTTATGCACTGTGCTGATTTATGCACTGTGTTGATTTATGCGTGTGGATTAGCTTTCCCTATTACCAGTGTCCCTCGCCCTCATTAATTCAATCTATGGTGCACATTAAAATGTCGTAGTTATGTACAGGGTGTAATTTTAGTGACTGTGCAGTGTTTGAAAATATTGTCATTCCAAGTTTTGTATTTACCTTTAGTTAGTTAGTTAGTTAGTCGACAGATCATCCTCATTGCACATTATACAATTCAGTCCATAAGTGCTCGGATCATCCTCCTCAGCATATCCCGCAGCATGTAGCGATTGACGTGACCAGTTCTGTGTTGGTTTATTAATCTTCTTTGGTTTCCCGCGTAGTGTTCTTGTTTGGTCACCCCTCTTTTAACTTTCTGTTCTCGCATCCTGACCATGTTTGTAGATTCACAGGCATCACTTGGTTCTTGCGAAAGACTTTCTTCTCGTAAAGCATTCAGGATGTCAGCCTGGTCCATGACGCGTCCGCCTGCCACAGTAGCTTTACTTGCGAGCTTGTCAGCCCGCTCATTTCCTTGTACACCCGCATGCCTGGCACGAAAAGGAAACTAATCTTTGCCAGGCGAGACCGCCCCAGAGACAGCAATCACTCGCTTCGGATCCACCCCCGTCTCTATCCTCTTGAGCATGCTCATTGAGTCGCTAAGGAAACACGCCCTAGTGAATGTCTGTGTCTCGAGCCATGTTATTGCTCTACTAACTGCCATGACTTCCATAGTCAGGCTACTTGTGGTCAAAGCAAAAGCACCAGAATCTTCCTTCACAATTCTTCCCCCGGGCCGAGCCGTAAAAGCCCATGAACTTCTCACTCGTTCGAACGACCGACCCATCTGTGTAAATGACAGCATCACCCTCCAAAGAATTCTCGAAAATCAAAGCCTGTACTTCCGCCTCCACAGCAGCCGGATTTTCTTGTCTGCATTTTCTGTCTAGTTGGATGCAGACTGAAAAGGACGTATAGAAATATGTACCCATTTGTACCCACTCCTCGCCAGGTTCTAAGTCCTCAAGTTAACACACTTGTAGTTTGTTGCCGCCATCACCCGCATCGCACTTGGCTGCGTATTTACCTTTTATGTTGCATGACCTCTAAAGAGGGTTAATATATAATAATAATATTTTTAAAAATCTCAGTCATTAGAAATACACACACACTCTCTCTCTCTCTCTCTCTCTCTCTCTCTCTCTCTCTCTCTCTCTCTCTCTCTCTCTCTCTCTCTCTCTCTTTCCATATATATATATTCATTCATTGGCACCTTGCCGTCTTGATAGACGATAGTTTGTGCTTTAAAAAGGCATAATAACTTTTACCTATGGCGGTAGCGAATGTGATCGATAAGGCCAATTTGCGCTGTAACTGTCCGTTCACAGTCGGTGCATGTGAATACGTGGTCATTTCCACCATCATGCACCATCTTACGTCTCAAACGCTCGGTGTGTGTATCTGCAATAATTTTCTCCTTTGTCTTTATTCAATTTCTGATGTTTGCCCTCCATGCAACACGTTCAGCGGTGACTTGCTCCCAATGTGCATTATCAATGCCTTTATCAATCATGTCACGCTTACACACATCTTTGTATCGTAGTAGAGGCCGACCCTGAGATCTCTTACCTATCTTTAATTCACCAAAAAAGATGTCCTTAGGTATTCTACCATCATCCATCCTCCTAAGATGTCCTATCAATCTAAGTCTACGAAGACTGAGCATGGAATAAACTGTCACATAACCTGATCTTTCCAAAACTGCAGTATTTGTGATTTTGTCTTGCCACTTAATACCAAGAATATATATATATATATATATATATATATATATATATATTATATATATATATATATATATATATATATATATATATATATATATATATATATATATATATATATATTTTTTTTTTTCCCGCGTTTCCATCCTGTTTCAGGATATTGCGGTCAACACCAGCATCTTTCATCTGTAAGTTGATGATGATGATGATGATGATGATGATGATGATGATATATATATATATATATATATATATATATATATATATATATATATATATATATATATATATATATATCATCATCATCATCATCAACAATCATCATGTGCCATGCCGGTAAGCGTGGGCGGTCATGTCTTGCCATCTCACTCGATCACCAGAGTCGTGGATCAGCTCTGTGTTTCTGTCTCGACCATGCCACGAGGCCAAGCCATCCAGGTATTTGCTTCTAGGTCTTCCTCTTGGTCTGTTCCCTTCGATCTTACCAGTTGTCACCAAGTTCTCCAATTCATTTCTTCTCATAACATGCCCAAAAAATTTTGACTGTCTGCGTCTAATATCTCTAATCAGTTTACGATCTTCATTTGTTTCTTGAAGGACCTGTTCATTGGTCTTTCTGGCTGTCCATGGTATTCTTTGCATTTTCCTCAGAAACCACATTTCTACAGCCATCAGATGTTTTTCAGCTTGACTGCTCATTGTCCAAGCTTCACATCCATATAAAAGTACAGGTTCTATGTAGCACCTCAACACTCTTTTTCTCGTTTCAATTGACATCTTTTTATTGGTCAGTATGTTTTTCATCTTGCTAAAGGCTACCTTAGACATGGCGATTCTTGTTCTAATCTCTTCAAGGCATCTCCCATCAGATGTTATTACTGTTCCGAGATAATTGTACCTATTCACTTGTTGAAGAATATTCCCATTTACTTGTATATTACATTGTGGTATTTCGTTCTTCCTAGTGACGACCATAATCTGTGTCTTTTTACAATTTAATTCTAACCCTCGTTGTTCACTGTGTGTAACAACTGCATCTACTAAATGTTGCAGGTCCTGTTCATTGTCTGCAATCAAGACTGTATCGTTTGCATATCTAATGTTATTGATGCATCGTCCCCCAATGTTGATTTTTTCCATATCTTCAATATTTCTGAAAATATTTTCACTGTACAGGGAAAACAGATCTGGAGACATTACACATCCCTGTCTCACACCTCTCTTGATAGGCTGATATTGGCCTACTTCATTATCAACTCTTATGGCAGCTTGTTGTTTCCAATATATGTTTTTTACAAGTCTAAGGTCTTTTCCATCAATTTGTAGATCTTCAAGCATCCTTATCATGTCGACATGTCTCACTTTATCGAAAGCCTTTGTGTAGTCAATAAAGCAAAGGTGTAGATCTTTGTTTACTTCTATAGATCGTTCAATTACGGTTCTCAGTAAATATACAGCATTTACTGTACCCTTTCCTTCTACAAACCCACATTGTTCTTCTCCTATTTCAGGTTGTATTTTCCTCCTAATTCTTTACATGATAATTCTTAGCAAAATCTTCGTGATGTGACTCATTATACTAATTGTTCGATGTTGATCACATTCCAAGGCTCCTGATTTCTTTGGGATTGCAATAAATACAGAATTACACAATTCATGAGGTATATTTCCAGTATCATGTATTGTATTAAGCAGACTGGTAACTTTATCTATTCCATATTCTTCTAAAGCATTAATCATTTCTGTTGTGACTCTGTCTGAAGCGGGGGTCTTGCCAGATTTCATATGGTTAAGAGCATTCTGAACTTCCATCTTCAAAATTGCTGGTCCTTCATTATTATTTTGAACATCGTAGTGTTCGTCTCTGTTGTCGTCATAAAGGTTTTTCACGTAATCTGACCATACATATAAGATCTGATCGTTTTCTATTATGACTCTTCCATCTTTTGTCTTTAGGCAGCCTGCTGATGTACGTGTTCTTTGATTAGTAAGCTCCTGGATTCTTTTGTGCATTAATTTCGTATTTTTACTGTTGTTGTTTTTCAATTTCTTCGCAATTTTTCTCAAGCCATGTTTCTTTTGCCTCCCTAATTAGGTTCTGACTTTTCTGTGAATTTCTTCATATTTAGCAGGATTATTTTTGTTCTGTCTTCTTGTTTCCATTAGTTGTAAAATTTCTTCAGTCATCCATGCCTTACGGCCCACTTTCTTTAATTTTGGAATAGTTTTTTCTGCTGCACAACTGATTGAATTTTTCAGCATTTCCCATTGATGATCTACATCTTGAAATAGGATCTCTAGATCAGACAATAAATCAAATTTGTTCTTTACTTCTATGTTAAAATTATCTTGTATTTCTTTGTCAGTTTTCAATTTGCACAAGTCATATTTAGGGTTTCCTGCTATATACTTGACTTTCTTTAACTTTACCCTCAATGTGTCTGTAATTAATCTGTGATCACTGTAACAGTCTGCATTTGGAACTGTTTTGATGACTGTTAACGCATTTCGAAACCTTCTGTTAATCAGGATGTAATCTATCTGGTTTTTAATCCTGCTGTCTGGACTCCTCCATGTCCATAATCTTCTAGGATGCTGTTTAAACCAGGTGTTTCCTACAATCATTTCTTGTTCTTTTGCCCATTCTACAAGTCTGTGTCCTCTTTCATTTCTTTCTCCCAAACCATGATTGCCCACACTGCATCCATCGCCTTGCTTTCCTATTTTTGCGTTGAAATCACCCATTATGATATTTATTTCTGATCTTTTGCAGTTCTTCAAAGCAGACTCCATGTCGTTATAAAATTCCTCTATATTTTCTTCACTGCATTCACTTGTTGGGGCATATACTTGCATGATATTTATTTTAAAAGGTCTTCCGTGTGTGTGTGTGTGTGTGTGTGTGTGTGTGTGTGTGTGTGTGTGTGCGTGTGCGTGTGCGTGTGCGTGTGCGTGTGTGTGTGTGTGTGTGCGTGCGTGTGTGCGTGTGTGCGTGTGCGTGCGCGTGTGTACGTGTGTGTGTGTGTGTGTATATATATTCACTGCAATGTATGGAAAATGAGTCGGGGTAATCAAAATAATAGAACAAATTCATATAATTACACATATTTATGGACAATAAGCAGACAAGCTGGAAAAAAAAACAAAACTCTAAAGGCAGTGGAAATGTGAAAAATGCACAAAATATCATGGACAGACAGAAAAATGAATAAGAAAGTCCTACAAAGAACAAAAGAAAACCATAAACTGATGCGAGAAAGAAATCTCCGGTGATCAAGCATTTCGCGGACGTTATAATGAGACATGCAGTATCATAATTGATGGTCGTATCGAGTCGATGGTTCGAATTCAAGATACATGAGATTTAGATGCCAAACGCTTTGCTTTGAATTCGATGCTATGAGGCGTTCGAAGTTCGGAAGTAATAGCAAACTACTGAACTAACATTGCCTAGTAAATTACAAACAGCCAATAAATGCTGGGGTTGAGGTAACATTCCTGTAAAAAAAACATGCAACTAGCATTCTGTTGATGGAAAATATCCTACCCTTTTGTCCTGTGGCTCATCTTTTGTCTTCAGGGAGGTTATTATTGAGACCACATCAGTAACCAGGAGAGGGGAGGAGAGGAGAGGAGAGGAAAGCTCTGAGCTCTAGTAAATACCTTATTTTCTATAAAGGGCTAGCTATGTTCTTCGGTATTTTTGTTGCCATTGAAGTTGCCATTTGAGAATGCAGTATTTTTCTGTCGCCTGTAGCTGTGATGAATAATATTGAGAGGACGAGGGGAGAGTTGCAGGAGATAGCAGAAGATAGGACGACTTGACGGGGGCGGGGGCTAGGTGAGGGCCTCTATCCCAAAAGGAGATATGGGACAGAAGAAGAACCGGCCACGTGGGCTTGGAGATAGTGATGTTGCTTGTCACAATTCCCCGACGTACCGAATCAAATGTTCGAAATCATCCGCTGGCTCTTGTGAAGATTTGCTGGTTATTTGGAAGTTTTGCTGGCTATTTTGACGTTTTGATCGTTATTTGGAAGTTCTGGTAGTCATTTGGAAATTTTTCTGGCTATTTGGAAGTTTTGCTGGCTATTCGGAAGTCTTGTTGTCTATTTGGATGTTTTGATGGCTATTTGGATGTTTTGATGGCTATTTGGATGTTTTGATAGCTATTTGGAAGTTTTGCTGGCTATTTGGAAGTTTTACTGGCTATTAGGAAGTTTTGCTGTCTATTTAGAAGCTTTACTGACTATTTGGAAGTTTTCCTGTCTATTTGGAAGTTGTGCTGGCTAGTTGGAAGTTGTGCTGACTATTGGGAAGTTTGAATGACTGTTTGGAAGTTTTGCTGGCTATTTGCTGGCTATTTCGAAGATTTGCTGGCTATATCGAAAATGTGCTGGCTATATCGAAGATTTGCTGGCTATTTCTAAGTTTTGCTGGCTATTTGACAGTTTTGCTGGCTATTTGGAAGCTTTGCATTCATTTAGATGATATGAGGCGTCGACTGTTCGAAGACAATGTAAAACTACTGAACTAAAGGTGCATTTTAAATCACAAACAGACAATTGGCGATGGACACTGGTAATAGGGAAAGCTAATACATAAGAAAAACATCAGTCCATTGCTATAGAAGTAATAGCACGTATGTGGACTTCGCTTGAGTTCAAATGAGCGAACGTAACAAAACATAAACAAACAGCCAATAAATGCCGGGGTTGATTGCAACGTTCCGTAAGGGACATGCAACAAACTTTTTAAATACGTGATTTGATCTTCCGTGGGCCTCTTGTACCTAGCTCTGTCTGTCAAACAAATTGTTCTTCTAGTCGCCAAGCTAGTCTAATTTTTATTATTCTCTCCACACGTTTGCCTAAGGCAACTTAGCTGGTCGATTGGTCTGTTGCTGTCAAAGTCTGTACTGCACACACACCAGATGATGTTCAAGAAATGTGCTCAGGCTAAGAAATGTTGCAAACAGACAACGAAGCACGTGTTGCTAATGAAATCGAATCGAGAAGTAGAGTGGTGAATTATTGATCAGTTTTATGAGGACGTTCGGTGTAGTTCTGTTAGTTAATGGGAAGACAAAACTTAGTAAGTTTACATCACACACGAAGTTTCGGTTATCTATATAGCTTAGTGTCATTGAGAAGGGAAAAGATGGAGTATGAAGTCACAACTGGTAAGTTGGAGGCGATGAAAGGCAGGGGCAGACCAAGAGATAGAACAGTATGATATCATGCATATAGGATAATCAGCAGCAGAAATGACTGGCAATACACGAGGCAGAAGGATGTGGGTAGACATGATCACCAACGCCACACAGCATGGACTATAAGAAGAAGATCTTCATTAAACACGATTATATGTGTACATTTTAACAACATGCGACATAAGCACTTCTCAACTTATAACAACACAGGCCGGAAGCATTAGCTAATAAACCACACACAACAGAAGTTCTAGTAAACTTTTAACAGCACACGACATAAGCTCTAATCAGCTTATAACTACAAACGACAGAAACTCTCTAGTCAATCTATAACATAAACAATGTATAACACACGGCAGAAAGACTAGTAACCTTGTAACATACAACAGAAACACTAGTGATCTTGTAACATACAACAGAAGCACTAGTCAACTTGTAACATACAACAGAAGCACTAGTCAACTTGTAACATACAACAGAAACACTAGTCATCTTGTAACATACAACAGAAACACTAGTCAACTTGTAACATACAACAGAAACACTAGTCAACTTGTAACATACAACAGAAACACTAGTCAACTTGTAACATACAACAGAAACACTAGTCAACTTGTAACATACAACAGAAACACTAGTCAACTTGTAACATACAACAGAAACACTAGCCAACATGTAACATACAACAGAAACACTAGTCAACTTGTAACATACAACAGAAACACTAGCCAACATGTAACATACAACAGAAACACTAGTCAACTTGTAACATACAACAGAAACACTAGCCAACATGTAACATACAACAGAAACACTAGCCAACATGTAACATACAACAGAAACACTAGTCAACTTGTAACATACAACAGAAACACTAGCCAACTTGTAACATACAACAGAAGCACTAGTCAACTTATAACATACAACAGAAACACTAGTCAACTTATAACAACACACGACAGAAGCACTAGTCAACGTATAACAACACACGACAGAAGCAGTAGTCAACTTATAACAACACACGACAGAAGCAGTAGTCAACGTATAACAACACACGACAGAAGCACTAGTCAACTTGTAACATACAACAGAAGCACTAGTCAACTTGTAACATACAACAGAAGCACTAGTCAACTTGTAACATACAACAGAAACACTAGTCAACTTGTAACATACAACAGAAGCACTAGTCAACTTGTAACATACAACAGAAACACTAGTCAACTTATAACAACACACGACAGAAGCACTAGTCAACTTGTAATAAACCAACAGAAGCACTAGTCAACTTGTAACATACAACAGAAGCACTAGTCAACTTGTAACATACAACAGAAGCACTAGTCAACTTGTAACATACAACAGAAGCACTAGTCAACTTGTAACATACAACAGAAACACTAGTCAACATGTAACATACAACAGAAACACTAGTCAACTTGTAACATACAACAGAAACACTAGTCAACTTATAACAACACACGACAGAAGCACTAGTCAACGTATAACAACACACGACAGAAGCACTAGTCAACTTGTAATAAACCAACAGAAGCACTAGTCAACTTGTAACATACAACAGAAGCACTAGTCAACTTGTAACATACAACAGAAACACTAGTCAACTTATAACAACACACGACAGAAGCACTAGTCAACGTATAACAACACACGACAGAAGCACTAGTCAACTTGTAATAAACCAACAGAAGCACTAGTCAACTTGTAATATACAACAGAAGCACTAGTCAACTTGTAACATACAACAGAAGCACTAGTCAACTTGTAACATACAACAGAAACACTAGTCAACTTGTAACATACAACAGAAGCACTAGTCAACTTGTAACATACACAGAACACTAGTCAACTTATAACAACACACGACAGAGCACTAGTCAACTTATAACAACACACGACAGAAGCACTAGTCAACTTGTAACATACAACAGAAGCACTAGTCAACTTATAACATACACACGAAGAAGCACTAGTCAACTTGTAACATACAACAGAAGCACTAGTCAACTTGTAACATACAACAGAAACACTAGTCAACTTGTAACATACAACAGAAGCACTAGTCAACTTGTAACATACAACAGAAACACTAGTCAACTTATAACAACACACGACAGAAGCACTAGTCAACGTATAACAACACACGACAGAAGCACTAGTCAACTTGTAATAAACCAACAGAAGCACTAGTCAACTTGTAACATACAACAGAAGCACTAGTCATCTTGTAACATACAACAGAAGCACTAGTCAACTTGTAACATACAACAGAAGCACTAGTCAACTTGTGACATACAACAGAAACACTAGTCAACTTGTAACATACAACAGAAATACTAGTTAACTTGTAACATACAACAGAAGCACTAGTCAACTTGTAACATACAACAGAAACACTAGTCAACTTATAACAACACACGACAGAAGCACTAGTCAACGTATAACAACACACGACAGAAGCACTAGTCAACTTGTAATAACCAACAGAAGCACTAGTCAACTTGTAACATACAACAGAAGCACTAGTCAACTTGTAACATACAACAGAAGCACTAGTCAACTTGTAACATACAACAGAAACACTAGTCAACTTGTAACATACAACAGAAGCACTAGTCAACTTGTAACATACAACAGAAACACTAGTCAACGTATAACAACACACGACAGAAGCAGTAGTCAACGTATAACAACACACGACAGAAGCACTAGTCAACTTGTAATAAACCAACAGAAGCACTAGTCAACTTGTAACATACAACAGAAGCACTAGTCAACTTGTAACATACAACAGAAGCACTAGTCAACTTGTAACATACAACAGAAGCACTAGTCAACTTGTAATAAACCAACAGAAGCACTAGTCAACTTGTAACATACAACAGAAGCACTAGTCAACTTGTAACATACAACAGAAGTACTAGTCAACTTGTAATAAACCAACAGAAGCACTAGTCAACTTGTAACATACAACAGAAACACTAGTCAACTTGTAACATACAACAGAAGCACTAGTCAACTTGTAACATACAACAGAAACACTAGTCAACTTATAACAACACACGACAGAAGCACTAGTCAACGTATAACAACACACGACAGAAGCACTAGTCAACTTGTAATAAACCAACAGAAGCACTAGTCAACTTGTAACATACAATAGAAGCACTAGTCAACTTATAACAACACACGACAGAAGCACTAGTCAACCTGTAATAAACCAACAGAAGCACTAGTCAACTTGTAACATACAACAGAAACACTAGTCAACTTGTAACATACAACAGAAGCACTAGTCAACTTGTAACATACAACAGAAACACTAGTCAACTTATAACAACACACGACAGAAGCACTAGTCAACGTATAACAACACACGACAGAAGCACTAGTCAACTTGTAATAAACCAACAGAAGCACTAGTCAACTTGTAACATACAACAGAAGCACTAGTCAACTTGTAACATACAACAGAAGCACTAGTCAACTTGTAACATACAACAGAAGCACTAGTCAACTTGTGACATACAACAGAAACACTAGTCAACTTGTAACATACAACAGAAATACTAGTTAACTTGTAACATACAACAGAAGCACTAGTCAACTTGTAACATACAACAGAAACACTAGTCAACTTGTAACATACAACAGAAATACTAGTCAACTTGTAACATACAACAGAAGCACTAGTCAACTTGTAACATACAACAGAAGCACTAGTCAACTTGTAATAAACCAACAGAAGCACTAGTCAACTTGTAACATACAACAGAAGCACTAGTCAACTTGTAACATACAACAGAAGCACTAGTCAACTTGTAACATACAACAGAAACACTAGTCAACTTGTAACATACAACAGAAAGCACTAGTCAACTTGTAACATACAACAGAAGCACTAGTCAACTTGTAACATACAACAGAAGCACTAGTCAACTTGTAACATACAACAGAAAGCACTAGTCAACTTGTAACATACAACAGAAGCACTAGTCAACTTGTAACATACAACAGAAGACACTAGTCAACTTGTAACATACAACAGAAGCACTAGTCAACTTGTAACATACAACAGAAAGCACTAGTCAACTTGTAACATACAACAGAAACACTAGTCAACTTGTAACATACAACAGAAGCACTAGTCAACTTGTAACATACAACAGAAGCACTAGTCAACTTGTAACATACAACAGAAGCACTAGTCAACTTGTAACATACAACAGAAGCACTAGTCAACTTGTAACATACAACAGAAGCACTAGTCAACTTGTAACATACAACAGAAACACTAGTCAACTTGTAACATACAACAGAAAGCACTAGTCAACTTGTAACATACAACAGAAGCACTAGTCAACTTGTAACATACAACAGAAGCACTAGTCAACTTGTAACATACAACAGAAGCACTAGTCAACTTGTAACATACAACAGAAGCACTAGTCAACTTGTAACATACAACAGAAGCACTAGTCAACTTGTAACATACCAACAGAAGCACTAGTCAACTTGTAACATACAACAGAAGCACTAGTCAACTTGTAAATACAACAGAAGCACTAGTCAACTTGTAACATACAACAGAAGCACTAGTCAACTTGTAACATACAACAGAAGCACTAGTCAACTTGTAACATACAACAGAAGCACTAGTCAACTTGTACATACAACAGAAAGCACTAGTCAACTTGTAACATAACCAACAGAAGCACTAGTCAACTTGTAACATACAACAGAAGCACTAGTCAACTTGTAACATACAACAGAAGCACTAGTCAACTTGTAACATACAACAGAAACACTAGTCAACTTGTAATAAACCAACAGAAGCACTAGTCAACTTGTAACATACAACAGAAGCACTAGTCAACTTGTAACATACAACAGAAGCACTAGTCAACTTGTAACATACAACAGAAGCACTAGTCAACTTGTACATACAACAGAAAGCACTAGTCAACTTGTAACATACAACAGAAGCACTAGTCAACTTGTAACATACAACAGAAGCACTAGTCAACTTGTAATAAACCAACGAGCACTAGTCAACTTGTCACTACAGCCTATCAACTTGTAACATACACAGAAGCACTAGTCAACTTGTACATAACCAACAGAAGCACTAGTCAAACTATGTAAATACCACAGAAGCACTAGTCAACTTGTAACATACAACAGAAGCACTAGTCAACTTGTAACATACAACAGAGCACTAGTCAACTTGTACATAACCAACAGAAAGCACTAGTCAATTGTAACATACAACAGAAGCACTAGTCAACTTGTACACTACACGACAGAAGCACTAGTCAACTTAGTAACTACACACCAGAAGCACTAGTCAACTTTATTAAACATCAATCAGAAGCAGTAGTCAACTTATAACTACCACCACGACAGAAGCACTAGTCAACTTATAAACATACGACAGAAGCACTAGTCAACTTGGAACATACAACAGAAGCACTAGTCAACTTATAATAACACACGGACAGAAGCACTAGTCAACTTGATACATAACAACAGAAGCACTAGTCAACTTGTAACATACAACAGAAGCACTAGTCAACTTGTAATAAACCAACAGAAGCACTAGTCAACTTGTAACATACAACAGAAGCAGTAGTCAACTTATAACAACACACGACAGAAGCACTAGTCAACTTATAACAACACACGACAGAAGCACTAGTCAACTTATAACATACAACAGAAGCACTAGTCAACTTGTAACATACAACAGAAGCACTAGTCAACTTATAACAACACACGACAGAAGCACTAGTCAACTTATAACAACACACGACAGAAGCACTAGTCAACTTATAACAACACACGAGAGAAGCACTAGTCAACTGATAGAAACCACCCCATTACTTGTAGTTAAAACCCATCGTATTATAACAGGGGATCCACAGTGGCTAGCTCGCTTGTTTCCCTACCGGTCCAGTCGTTATGTGTTCGAATCCCCAATAGAATAGGCTTTTTTTTTTTTTTTAAATAACCGTAGTTGTAAAAGGCTTCAATGCAGACAAAGAAGATCTACAACAAGACACACCGGAAACACTATTCAGTACATAACAAACATATTATACTTATAGATCGTTATAAGGCGCAAAATAACAAGACCCGAATACTGAACCTACTGTGGGTTTATGATATGCAAGCACCATCACATCTTGTGGCCTGACGGTAGGGAAGAATAGGTGGCCAGCTGTTTCCTCACTTAGCGAGCGATGAACTCAGGCGTCGAGACTCCACCCAATAGCGCTCGTGACATTATCAGCGTCGTATTCTAGCGACTCTACTAACGCGTCCGCTGGATGGGTATAATGGGGGACTTAAAGGGCTGATTCGCCTGAACTGAAACAATATCTACTTCAATTGTAGGTGAGCTTGACCAACAAGAAGCTTATCCATAACCTTATCATTATGTCCACCCAACAAAAAAAATTTGTTCTGGAGATTATACAGCAGATTTCAAAGTTTGCTTATATGCGGTATATAATTTACGGGTCAGAGATGAAGTGCACATTATTAAATGTATTACGTTTTCACACGGACACATTAGCGTTGAATAGTTAATTTTCTCGTGGGACATGGGATTTGCCTTATGACAAGAGCCTCGCGTAGCGGAACGGGGCATTACTGTAAAACAAGCTAGCTAGAAATCACTAGTTGTTCACAAAACATCAAAGAAATGTTGCCGCTTTCCATGATTTAAGTTGCTTTTGGACCGATCAAAGACATATTCCTTGGGTGGGGGTAAATATAAGACGGCTGGAAAAATTTCATAACGATGCAACAGACAGTTTTCAAAATAATTGATCGTGAATAAAGGCATTCATTTCTGGAAAGACTATAGCTTGCGTGCCTGTCGACTCGGTGGCCATGCGTTCAAGTCCCCATCGCGGCTGATTTGTTTACAAATTCTGAGCTCCCAGGTCGACCCAGCCTAAAATTTGTACCAGGAAATGTCATGGGAAGAGAAGCGGCCGGCGTGATATTGACCACATCATTACCCATCGAATGTCCATTGATCTATAACAATAGGGGGCTTGCACCATATACCAGATGTCTTCACAACATATAAACGAGTATTTGACTTACTTTTCTTTGCTAGAAAAGTTTGGCGAGATAATAGAAATGACGTAGTCACAGCGCACCCGTTCACGCTCTCATGGTAGATGGAAATATACAGACCGCTGTTGTAGCAAAACGTGATTCTTACACTACAAAGCCTAACAACAACAGGATGTCTATAGTTTGTATATCATCAATTCGTGGATAGTATGTATGTAAATTCTTTGATAGTATATATATCAATTTTTGGATAGTATGTATATAGATTCTGGAATAGTATGCGTATCAATTATGTGATAATGTGTATATCAATTCTAGGATAGTATTATATCAATTCTGTGATAGTGTGTATATCAGTTCTGGGATAGTGTGTATATCAGTTCTGGGATAGTGTGTATATCAACTCTAGGATAGTGTATATCAATTCTGGGATAGTGTGTATATCAATTCTGGGATGGTGTGTATATCAATTCTGGGATAGTGTGTATATCAATTCCGAGATAATGTGTATATCAACTCTGGGATAGTGTATATATAAATTCTGGGATAGTATGTATATCAATTCCGAGATAGTGTGTATATCAATTCTGGGATAGTGTGTATATCAATTCTGGGATAGTGTGTATATCAATTCCGAGATAGTGTGTATATCAATTCTGGGATAGTGTGTATATCAATTCTGGGATAGTGTGTATATCAATTCCGAGATAGTGTGTATATCAATTCTGGGATAGTGTGTATATCAATTCTGGGATAGTGTGTATATCAATTCCGAGATAGTGTATATCAACTCTGGGATAGTGTGTATATCAATTCTTGGATAGTGTGTATATCAATTCCGAGATCATGTGTATAATAATTCTGTGATAGTGTGTATATCAATTCTGTGATAGTGTGTATATCAACTCTGGGATAGTGTGTATATCAACTCTGGGATAGTGTGTATATCAATTCTGGGATAGTGTGTATATCAATTCTGGGATAGTGTGTATATCAATTCTGGGAGCTGTGCTAGCTTAGTGGCTAGACACTTGCATGCTAGCCCGGTGGTCACGAGTTCCAATGTCACGAGTTCCAATTCGTATGTCCATCCAGCCTGAACTAGGTACCAGACAACGCCCTCGGGAGTAAAAGCGAGCGGAGTGATACTAACATTATCGATCATTATTCCCCTATTCACCCTTTTCCCTGTTGGGGTTTAAAGCGTACAATATGATCCTTTTCCTTATAGATTCTAATATTAAGATCTTTCTCGGCTCTTCCGAGTTTGTGCACTGTTTTAAAATTCTCGTTGTATGGTCTGTTTGAGGTTATTGGATAGTGTCAAATGGTTTTCACATGCATGAGTTGTTATTAACACAAGTCAAACATATGTGCTTAAAAAGCATAGTTTGATGCTGTTATAACCTTCTACTTATCTCCGCTTTGTCTTTTTATAGTCAATGCCGCGTGTGCTGTCAATATTCTTATAATTAATGCCGTGAGGCCTTGGTGATCATCTCTGTCCACAATTGTCTGTCTCGTGTGCTGTCAATCTTCTTATAGTCAATGACTTGTGTCTTTGGTGATCATCTCTGTACACAGCCTTCTGTCTCGTGTGCTGTCAATCTTCTTATAGTCAATGACTTGTGTCTTTGGTGATCATCTCTGTCCACAATTGTCTGTCTCGTGTGCTGTCAATCTTCTTATAGTCAATGACTTGTGTCTTTGGTGATCATCTCTGTACACAGCCTTCTGTCTCGTGTGCTGTCAATCTTCTTATAGTCAATGACTTGTGTCTTTGGCGATCATCTCTGTACACAGCCTTCTGTCTCGTGTGCTGTCAATCTTCTTATAGTCAATGACTTGTGTCTTTGGTGATCATCTCTGTCCACAATTGTCTGTCTCGTGTGCTGTCAATCTTCTTATAGTCAATGACTTGTGTCTTTGGTGATCATCTCTGTACACAGCCTTCTGTCTCGTGTGCTGTCAATCTTCTTATAGTCAATGACTTGTGTCTTTGGTGATCATCTCTGTACACAGCCTTCTGTCTTGTGTGCTGTCAATCTTCTTATAGTCAATTACCTGTGTCTTTGGTGATCATCTCTGTACACAGCCTTCTGTCTCGTGTGCTGTCAATCTTCTTATAGTCAATTACCTGTGTCTTTGGTGATCATCTCTGTACACAGCCTTCTGTCTCGTGTGCTGTCAATCTTCTTATAGTCAATTACCTGTGTCTTTGGTGATCATCTCTGTACACAGCCTTCTGTCTCGTGTGCTGTCAATCTTCTTATTGTCAATTACCTGTGTCTTTGGTGATCATCTCTGTACACAGCCTTCTGTCTCGTGTGCTGTCAATCTTCTTATTGTCAATTACCTGTGTCTTTGGTGATCATCTCTGTCCACAATCTTCTGTCTCGTGTGCTGTCAATCTTCTTATAGTCAATGACCTGTGTCTTTGGTGATCATCTCTGTACACAGCCTTCTGTCTCGTGTGCTGTCAATCTTCTTATTGTCAATTACCTGTGTCTTTGGTGATCATCTCTGTCCACAATCTTCTGTCTCGTGTGCTGTCAATCTTCTTATAGTCAATTACCTGTGTCTTTGGTGATCATCTCTGTACACAGCCTTCTGACTCGTGTGCTGTCAATCTTCTTATAGTCAATTACCTGTGTCTTTGGTGATCATCTCTGTCCACAATTGTCTGTCTCGTGTGCTGTCAATCTTCTTATAGTCAATGACTTGTGTCTTTGGTGATCATCTCTGTCCACAATTGTCTGTCTCGTGTGCTGTCAATCTTCTTATAGTCAATGACTTGTGTCTTTGGTGATCATCTCTGTCCACAATTGTCTGTCTCGTGTGCTGTCAATCTTCTTATAGTCAATGACTTGTGTCTTTGGTGATCATCTCTGTACACAGCCTTCTGTCTCGTGTGCTGTCAATCTTCTTATAGTCAATGACTTGTGTCTTTGGTGATCATCTCTGTACACAGCCTTCTGTCTTGTGTGCTGTCAATCTTCTTATAGTCAATTACCTGTGTCTTTGGTGATCATCTCTGTACACAGCCTTCTGTCTCGTGTGCTGTCAATCTTCTTATAGTCAATTACCTGTGTCTTTGGTGATCATCTCTGTACACAGCCTTCTGTCTCGTGTGCTGTCAATCTTCTTATAGTCAATTACCTGTGTCTTTGGTGATCATCTCTGTACACAGCCTTCTGTCTCGTGTGCTGTCAATCTTCTTATTGTCAATTACCTGTGTCTTTGGTGATCATCTCTGTACACAGCCTTCTGTCTCGTGTGCTGTCAATCTTCTTATTGTCAATTACCTGTGTCTTTGGTGATCATCTCTGTCCACAATCTTCTGTCTCGTGTGCTGTCAATCTTCTTATAGTCAATGACCTGTGTCTTTGGTGATCATCTCTGTACACAGCCTTCTGTCTCGTGTGCTGTCAATCTTCTTATTGTCAATTACCTGTGTCTTTGGTGATCATCTCTGTCCACAATCTTCTGTCTCGTGTGCTGTCAATCTTCTTATAGTCAATTACCTGTGTCTTTGGTGATCATCTCTGTACACAGCCTTCTGTCTCGTGTGCTGTCAATCTTCTTATAGTCAATTACCTGTGTCTTTGGTGATCATCTCTGTCCACAATTGTCTGTCTCGTGTGCTGTCAATCTTCTTATAGTCAATGACCTGTGTCTTTGGTGATCATCTCTGTACACAGCCTTCTGTCTCGTGTGCTGTCAATCTTCTTATAGTCAATTACCTGTGTCTTTGGTGATCATCTCTGTACACAGCCTTCTGTCTCGTGTGCTGTCAATCTTCTTATAGTCAATGACCTGTGTTTTTGGTGATCATCTGTGTCCACAGCCTTCTGTCTCGTGTGCTGTCAATCTTTTATAATACAAATGTTTCTGCACGCCATGATGTCAAAGTAGCTGTGGTACTTGTAGGACACACTGCTACCCACCGGACGTTGTAGTTCTATAGCTACACTTGACGTCGTCATGCGGAATAAATTGTACAAAAAAAAAAGACATGATATCCGAGGCATTGGAACAAAAAATAGGTTGCCATTGCTTTCCACCTTGGCAGTGACTATACTGGTCACTTACTGTATTCATTGTCTCTGTAAAGATATCCTTTGGCTACAGTTGCATTCACGCATATGTGTGTTAATTTTGTTAATTATGTACTTACTTCCGTGTTAATTTTGTTATCTTAATGTTCTTACCTCATTTTGTTCACGATGATTATATTCTTATAATATATTAAGCATCATGATACATACATGAGAGCGCATGTAGCGTGTCTCCAGCACTTCATGTCCTTCGTCTTCGCGGTGCACGTAGACATCTACATCTGGCCAGTCTCTTGATGTTGACCACCCGCAATGCAACATTGCTTGTCTCTTGCACGATTCCCCTCCACCTTCCACGTCAGCACATCATTTAACACGGAGATATGTCTCTTCATATGCCTGAAGTATTTTAATTATCTGAATTTGATCTCCAGGGGACGCTATCATTGGGTGGGGTATGCACTGAGAAAGGCTGCAAATAGTGTCACTGGAGGGTCCTTTTACTGGAACGCACAGGACAAATGAAGTGGAAGGAAACCTGGGAATACATGGATGAGAGAAGTGGAGATTAATTATATAGAGAGAACATGGCGGGAACTGCAGGAGATATCAAAAGATATGACAAATTGGTTGATGGCCTATGCCTTAATAAAGTGGAGAAGACAAAAGAATTGACTACACTTGAGTTCAAATAGGGAAAGCTCACCCCACGAACAAATTAGTTCATTGCACTAGAAGTAGTAGCAGGTATATGAACTACGCTTGAGTTCAAAGCGAGCGGGAAAAACCCAGCCTTCTGTCTCGTGTACTGGCAACCATTTCTGGTACTGATGTTTCAACATTCAATAATGTCAAACTGCCCAGCATCTTCTTTCTTGTTTCTCTCGTGTCTCCCCTCACTTCCAGCTTTGGTTATCTAGACGTGCTCCAGCTTTCTCGTTGTCTAGATGTGCTCCATCTGTCCAGTTGACTAGACGGGCCCCA
Source organism: Cepaea nemoralis (assembly GCA_014155875.1). Lineage (NCBI taxonomy): Eukaryota > Metazoa > Mollusca > Gastropoda > Stylommatophora > Helicidae > Cepaea > Cepaea nemoralis. The sequence continues at coordinate 98,308 of JACEFZ010016115.1, forward strand.
GCTGTCTCGGTGGCTAGGCGTGCTCCATCTGTCCCGTTGGCTAGACGTGCCCCAGCTGTCTCGTTGTCTAGACGTGCTCCAGCTCTCTCGTTGTCTAGATGTGCTCCAGCTCTCTCGTTGTCTAGACGTGCTCCAGCTTTCTCTGTGGCTAGACGTGCTCCATCTGTCCCATTGGCTAGACGTGCTTTAACTGTCCCTTGTCCAGACATGCTCCAGCTGTCCTGCAATCTAAACGTGTTCCAGCTTTCTCTTTGGTTAGACATGCTCAGCTTTCTTGTTGTCTAGACGTGCTCCGGCTTTCCCGTTGTCTACACGTGCTCCAGCTTTCTCGATGTCTAAACATCCTCCAGCTTTCTCGTTGTCTAGACGTGCTCTAGCTTTCTCGTTGTCTAGACGTGCTCCAGCTTTCTCCTTGTCTAGACGTACTCCAGCTTTCTAGCTGTCTAGACTTGCTCCAGCTTTCCCCTTCTCATGACACGACAATGTGGGCTGTCTTCTTCTCTGATGCACGCAACCAGTTCTCTTTCAGATTTAAGTTCTTTCAAGATAGTTCCACTCCGCTTTCTTTTTTTGTCCACTTTCTTGCTGGTCATTCTTCTATAGAAACGCATCTCTACATACTCCATATAATTTCGCATGTGTCTGCTAACTGTCCATGACTCGCTTCTGTAAATCATGCAGGCTCGATGTAGCTCTTAAGGTTATTTATTTTGTAATGCGGCTTATCGAATGCTTCAGACTTCTGATGCTCAATTTATCGGACGTTTATTTTTGTTTTCCCCCAGTCTCCTCTAAAAATGGCGGCATATATAACCACAGTACAGGCACTGAAGTTGGTGTGTGAAGTATTGGGTCTTCACATCAACTTGGTGACGGTAATAATAAGGTTTCTTTCCTATAATAATTACCAGGAAATTCTAAATTATTTCCAACACAGTATAACAGACGCCGGTCTCTCTGGCCGAGGGGTTACAACACTTTCTCCGTAATCCCGTTTATCACGCAGAGTCTCGTAGCGGACGAGAGCTGGAAGCGGTTCGACCTCCGCTGGTGACTTGCGGGATAACTGAGCCGGCCGCTCAGAAAGCAATGGCAAATTACTGAGCGTAATCTTGCCAAGAAATCAACAGACAGCTGAAAGATGCTGCTGTTGACAGCGATGTCCGGTAAAGGATATGCGAAGAAAAAAAAGTATAACAGACTGGATCGATCCCAGAACTGTACTGTGTGCAAAATAAAAATTAAAAACATAGCATAAGATTGAATATGACCACTTTATTTGCAAGCAAACCCAATTATAGCTAGAACAATGTTCTCTCCTCGTTCGTATTAAAATATAGAGCATATTTCTCACTTCCATAAAAATTGGCGGTTGCCCTAAATGTAACTCAAACAAACAATGAAATTAAAATAAAAGAAGGAAACGCTAATTGGAGGCAACAGATGATCTGTTAGCTGAATGAGTGCCGAAGAATCATATATCGCTAAATGTCATCTCCCATTTGGAAAGAAGGACGATATTTCGCCATACTAGGGCCATCGTGTCATTTGTGTTGTTTCGTGGTACCTTCGGCAGTTTCAATGCTCAGTGATCGGAAATGTACGTAACAATGTAGGGTGAATTTTTCATGACTGTGCTGTTTTTGAAAATATTGCCGTTATAAGATTTGTATTTAACAACTGTGGAGTTCTTGCAACACAATGCAACATAATAGGTAATTACAAAACTTGGAACGGCAATATTAAAAAAAAACACTGCAGTCATTAAACACTACACCCTGTACTTGTTAATTTGATTGTGTACCTTGTTTGGTTTAAGACTACTTCTTGTTTCGCACTGAATCAGTTAATATTAGACGATGATACAAACTAATATATGATTAAAATGGCAAGACTAAGGGTAAGTAAAGGACTGTCGTTCATGCCTTGAAGTCTATTAGGAATATGGTGCCTGCCCATTTTTGTAAAGACGGATCCACACTAGATTACCATGTGATCAGTATAACGGCGACAACATTTACTTCTCAGGGCACATAGCATTACCAAAACTAAATGGGTCATGTGTGCGTGCATTAACATGTTTTCTTGTTCTGCTTAGTGGCATTTTCGGATCCTGAAACAACAAGATGTCTCAACGTGAGAATGGGAAGTGCTGTCCATATATGACGTCAGGAGAAGAGATGGGAGACGCCGGGATATTGCGTTGACCGAGTTTTCCATACTCGACAAATACAATTTGCTCGCTCCATCCTCCACTGAGGCGTCTCGGGTTGACCTTCTAAGAGAGTTTCAAATCTCAGCATTTCACTTTTAGAACATGGGCAAACGAGGAAAGGCTTTGTTCTCGCATCTGACGAATATAATGAGCATTTTTGTCTTCTTTTATGCCCGTCTCTCTGTTATTTGTCATACTGTCAGTTCTGTTTCCACTTCACACGCACACGTTTTCTCTCTCTCTCTCTCTCTCTCTCTCTCTCTCTCTCTCTCTCTCTCTCTCTCTCTCTCTCTCTCTCTCTCTCTCTGCGCCAGTTATTAACCCTTTGAAAATGAAGTTCGTTTGTTGGTAAATACATTCATTACGGTCATTTATTCGCAGTCACTCTATTACACACTTACAATACTATGTGCCGTACATATAATGTTCCTGAAACTGGCTCTAAAAATACCACATTCCACAAAGAATGAGTCTAGTAGTTGGAACCCTACAAGCTAAATTAAAGTTAACATATGTATATATATAATCTTAAACTTTATCGCGTATCTTGTAGAGTTCGAAACTACACATATGCTCATATTGAATTTCCGAACTTCTAGAAGTCACTTTTGGCAATCTGTACGTTGGCACGTGATGGTATTTTTAATGAAAAGAAGATACGTTAGTAATTCAAATATACGAATAAAAAACATTCATATTAAAAAATGAAGAGTCTTTGAGATGCGAACTTGAAAATCATTTATTGTTTTACTTACAACTCTCAATATTTTTTTCCTAAACATTATCTTTATGAACAGTAATGCATGTATCATTTTATCAGTTCTCTCAAACCTGCACCATTAGAAGTCTGTAGGCTGCTGCCTCAGCTAGATTTACAGCTTACGTTCAACAACTTTTTTCTCTGAAAATTGTTTGCCGCTAAAGTAATTATTTAACGGACCAAAGATGTGGAAATCACTCGGAACTAGGTAGCAGTTGTAAGACTCACGTTTAAGAAGTTTCCATCCTAGCTGAGCAGTTTTCTCGCGGGTTAAATGAGCTTCATGTGGTCTGGCATCGTTGTGAAGGAGAAGTACCCCTGTAGTCAGTAGACCTGTCTGTATGTATCGAATTGCATCAAAGGCATGATTAGAGCGCCACAGTACGATGTAGAATTCACATATAACCTCTCATCTGGAAAATGAATAGCAATACTCCCTTGGAATCCCAACACACTGAAAGCATAACCTTCCGTGCTGATGGCAAAACATTTAATTGCTTGGCTGACGGTGAAGAAGGATGTTTCCCTTGCACGGTAGCATGTTTTGTTTCTAGTTGATAATAACGCATCTGTCATTCACCCGCAGTAAATCTCTTGTTTAACATGTATTTCTTCTCCTGCATTTATAGACTGGGTGAGATGTTACAATGAAAGGCCCTTTCGTTATTTTAGTGTTCTTTAATCAATTGTCTGGGTACATACCGTGACCACCCTTTGCAAAAATTCAACACATCACCCACTAGGCTATAAGATAAATCACGAGGACGTCCTTTGGCAGCTGCCGCATTGTCTGTCTTTTGCCCGCCTGTTAACTTAAGTAATCACCTCGTCCAGCCGCACATTACATTTTGTCGCAATCTGTACAGGGCAACCAGGTCAATGTTCATCAACAATTTATAAAAGTCGTCGAGAAAACATATCCACCCATACGTGTAACGGTTTTGGCGATACGCGCTTGCCGCCACGCGAAGGCAAAGTTTCCTTATGTATATCATTGGCAGTCAGTCTCCTGCTGTCAGGTCTTAGTCAGATATGACTGAGCTACCGTATGACAGTAGACAGTACTACCTGCTTTCTGTTAGCACCAAATGTTAGCGCCGAATACTGGACGGCGTTAACCAAACCCGACAGCCCACATTGTGCCAACGGCTTCGGGCGGAGGATCGCAGTTTGGAGTGTACGAGCCTTATCCTAGAGCTAGGATATGCAACCTAAAAACTAAATGTCATGGCAGGGAAGACAAGGCCCTAAGCCTTGGTCGGCAACTGGTCTAGGATGGAAGCTCCGATAGGCAGACAGTTAAAGAATTGCTTTGATGATCCTGCAGCTTCTGCAGCTTGTCTTGTTCCAGACGTATTGGTATTACCTTTCCTCTGGAGTAAACTTGGCAAGCCTTGAAAGGGATCAAGCTGCATGGGCAACACATGGTCTCTAAACACAGCCCAGGCTTTGTGTTATTGAGAGGTATAACTCCAATTAACAAATTATCGTCTGTCAAGACGGCAAGGTGTCAATCAGTCAGTCAGCCCGTCGTCTCCTACTCCAGCCTCCACAAAGAAAAAAAAATAAACATCACAACAGCACGCAGTTCTTCGCTGGTGCAATCTTCGAGTATGGCCGACATTTTCAACACCACGTGTGCGAGAAACTGTGTGTGCACATAGGCATACGCATGCGATAGCTATCGTTGTTAACACTAAGACACAAAGCTACGTGGCGATACACATGATGACATTTATAAACTTACCAACACTCATTTCTCAATTGTCTTATATCATATTGTGACTTGCAGACTTAACCATGTAAATCATTCTGCCGCTTCAAATTAGGTCTTAGTCTTACCCAAGCCTTGGTTGGCAGCTGGTCTAGGATCGAAGTTCCGACAGGCGGACAGTTAGAGCATTGCTTTGCTGATCCGGCAGCTTCTGCAGCTTGTCTTATTCCAGATGTATTGCTGTTATCTTTCATCTGGAGTGAACTGGACAGGTCGAGAGAGGGATCATGCTGTATGGGCAACACATGGTCTCTATATTTAGCCTAGGCTTTGTGCTATGGAGAGGATAACTTCATCCCTGGTCTTAACCGGTCTCGGAATCAAAGCGAGAGGTAGCAGTTGCGGGTTATACGTCACTGTCAATTGGCGTAGACATGGGGGGCCACGGGTTGCCACTGACGGTGGGAGACACCTACAGGTGTCACTGATTAGCTATCGCCCGCCTCAAACTGGGCAGCCCCCGGCCAGTTGAGTGCCAATCTGCCACAGCCTGCCTGCTTCAATGGGTGCTTGGGGCTAGGACAAAATCTGTATCGCAGGCTGTAAAACCAATACACCAGGTATTACTAAAAAGACAAATAGAAACCTCAAGGTACGGCTTGCAACCTGGATCTTAAGAACCACGTGTCCTGGATTTTCCACTGACCTGACGAATATTGATGATGTGAGAAAAACGGCTGTGATTGATGCCGAACTCAATCGTCTTAACAATGATATTGCTGGCCTGCAGGAGACTCGCCTCGCTGAGGAAAGGTCATTCAGGGAAAACAATTACACCTTTCTTTTGGAAGGGTAGAGAGCAGGCAGTAAAATGGCAACATGGTGTGGGCTTTACAGTGTAGAATTCGCTACTGGAAATGATTGATATTCCAGCAGGAGGTAAGGAAAGACTATTATCCCTGCGCTAGTAAACCTCTTGTGGTTTTGCTACCATTATCACTGCATATGCACCGACACTCACTTCCCCTAATGATATGAAGGATTCGTTCCACGAGGAGTTGGACTCTGTGATCAAGGCAGTTCCAAAATCCGACTACATGTAAATGCTCTGTGATTTCAATGCTCGTATGGGCTATGAATCGAGTTCATGGCCAGTGTGCTTTGGAAAATACAACATCGGTCGAGTGATTGAAAATGGACAAAGGCTGCTGGAGCATTGCACCAAAAATCACCTTTGTATTACAAACTCCTTTTTTAAAAAAAACAAAAGAGTTGCATAAGGTCACATGGAAACATCCAAGATCCAGCCATTGGCATCAACTGGACTTCATCGTCCCACGTAGACAACATCTGAACCAAACATCATTAACTCGAAGTTACCACAGTGCTGATTGTGATACGGATCATACTTTGGTTGTTGCAAGGGTTAGACTGAGACCAAAGAGAATCTACACAGCTAAACATAAATCTAGCCCCAGGATTAATATTATTAATACCCATGATCTTGATACGCGCTTTGAGTTCCAACAGCAACTTAAAGACGCTTTCACTGATACATCAGAAAATTGTACAGCAAGAGAAAAGTTAGGTAAACTTAAGGAAACTGTATAAAACAGCAGCGAGGTAGGGGTTTACGGCACTGTGGATCATAAGAGGCAGGACTGGTTTGCGACAACAGCCAGACACTGCAGTCCTTGATTGATAAAAAGAAGATAGTTCTCTTAAGAAACATTCACCCATCACACTCGACGCGCTATCGAGAGCAAGTCGCCTTATCGGAAGCCGGCCTCGTGTTAGAAAATGGCACGTTGCAAGAAAGACTCCACTAGATACCCGACGTTCAAAATGAGCAGCGTGGAAGCCGCTAAGACTATCAAGATGATGAAAGAAGACAACATGTCTGCTAACCGCAGCACATCGCCAGAACCTGAGGAAACATTAAATGAAGCTACTACTTCTACACCAGATGAAGCCGCACCCGCAGCTCAACCGACGTCAGAAACTACAACTTTAACAGAAGACAGCAGCAGCCGAGAAGTTTTCAACAGCACCAAGACGAAATAGCCCAATTTACCAAAGATCTCAACATCGGATGAAACTACAACTGAGGACTTCACCGGCATATTGCTGCTAAAGCAGACAAGCGTGGGAGAAGCCAAACTGTCGGCGCTACCAACTGAAAAGATAATCAAGCTGCTGGAAGACGAGCTGGGAAGAAACAGCATCTACCAGCTACACAAAACACCGGATGGAGTAGTGGTCTCCATCAGCAAAAACCCAAAGACCACAGCGCTCATGCAGAAAATCGCTCAAGGAGAGAAGGCCGACATCAAGCTTCACCACGGCATCACAATACAAGCAACTCGACACAGTATGATGAAACGATGGGTCATTAAACGAGTCAAGACCCATCTCACCAACAACCAGATCAGGGAGATGCTGACAAGGGAGAACAAGAAACTCAAGATCACCAGTGCCGAGAGGATCATCGGAAAGAATAACATCCCCTCCACAGTCGTCATAGTAATATCGGAGGACCAAGTGATCCCTCAATACTTCAGATGGGACAAGAGAGACCAAGTTCCAGAGCACTACATACCGAGAGTGCTGCAGTGCTCTAAGTGCCAGAAGTTTTGGCACACCCGTGCCACCTGCAAGAGTGAGGCTGAGGTTTGCAGATACTGTTCTGGACCTCATCCATACAGTCAGTGCCAGCATGCAAAGATCCACAAGGACTTCAGGAGGCCTAACACTAACAGAAAATGCGCCAACTGCCTCGGCAACCACGGCGGTAAGTACCTCGGCTGCCCCTGCCACCAAGACAACAAGGAAGCAATGAAAATCGCCATCAAAAACTAACTTGCCCTATAAAGAGGCTAGGAGGCAGTACGAGGCCACCAATCGACTCACAAAAAGCGACAAAGCGCAACTTGAAGGCCAACTGAAGGACCTGCGATCAAAATTCAACAGCATGGAGGAAGAAAAAGACAAGACGCAAGAAACACAGATAACATCCGCTCAGCGCATCCTGGACGAAACGAAGCAAGTTCAGCAGAAGATTGAGGAGGATGTCGCTCGAATGGCTGCTATGAAGGCTGAGACAGAAGAAAGGCTATCAAGCATGGAAGAAGAAAAAGACAGGACGCTAGAAACACACATAACCGCCGCTCAGCGCATCCTGGACGAAACAAAGCAAGTTCAGCAGAAGATTGAGCAGGATGTCGCTTGAATGACTGCTGTAAAGCCTGAGACTAAAGAACAGCTACTAAGAATACAAGATTTTAAAGAAAGAACAGAAGAGATGCTACATGAAATATTAACACTGCTCAAGACCAAGACAGCTCACCCGAACCAGAAGATCAAAGAACACAGACAGAAGAAAAAGCCGCAGAGGAAGGACGTTATCACTCACCACCAAGATCCGACTGGCGAACACCGAGAAGAACCGAAAGAAACCCACGACGGGGAAATAGGACGAACACCAGGAGAGACGACAACTGGTAAAACTCCCTGAAGGAAACAGCTCCATATAACGGGGTGTCAAAGTGTTAGGTAGGACATTGATAGGACAAGAGACAGAAGAGGGGTAAGGACAGATAGGACATAGATAAGGACCTCTACAAGGGAGTACATAGAGTAGAGACAGAACGCAAGCTAGAACATAGAACAGCCATAAGACATGACTTAGGTGGGGACACGGACGTGTCATATCTAAGACACCAGTAGGACCAACTCCGAGGATAGGGCAGGGGACGCTAGTTCACGGGTCAACACCCGTAAACAGACTAAGCAGTAGTACAACCCAAGGTTGACATGAACAAGACTACTGTACTACGTGACGAATAGAACAGCACGGAGTTTTGCTGACCGCACGGGATTTAGGACGACCAGGCTAGTCAGTCGAGTGAACTTACTCAGACGGGACAGGACAGTCTTCCAGACAGGACGTGTGTGATTTTTCCGAGAACCACTATGTAGTTTGCGAGGGCGCATGTTACAGATAGCGAGAGTTGAGATTGTTTGTATATGATTATGTATGAGTTTTGTGAGGAAAGGCGACCACTGTATATTTAGACAGGCAATCACCGCCTGATCATGATTGTATGACTGTATCAGGTTCGCCTGAATTAAACGTGTATAAATTCCATCCACGCAACTGATGTTTTCTGTGAGGTGTGGATGAAGTAGCGAGAGTGCCTGTATGCAATCTAAGATGTTGACACGGGGTGGGTACCCAATTACTCCAGGCCTCAACAAGTGCGCGACTCTGTCCAGACATGAAAAACCTCATCAAGAAAGTAACGAACGCAATCAACCCATCAGAAGCCGGGAAACTAACAACAAGCAGCCCAAAGTACGAAAGAGAAACTACAAGCTACACCATAAACACTCCTACATAGCCAAGTCGAAAATTCGAAGGCTGAAAGGTGGGTATTCGTATCAAAAATTGGATTGGATTGGATTGGATTAAGAAACAAGGAAAGAACAACGTGTAACACTCTCAGTGAGCTGAAGCAAACTAGGAAGGATGTGCAAAAGGCTGCCAGGCAGTGTGCAAATTACCATTGGATCAAGTTATGTGAGTCCATTCAAAATGCAAGTGATAAGGGAAACATCAGAAGCATGTGTGAAGAGATAAAGAAAGCCTGTGGTCCAATGATCAAAAGAAGTGCACCATTGAAAACCTTGAATGGAGAAGTCATCATTGATAAGAAACAGCAGATAGATAGATGGGTAGAGCACTATTTAGAGCTTTACTCAAGTGAGACCAAACTAGCGGATGATGCCCTCAACGCTATAGAGGCCCTACCAACTCTTGACCACCTGGACACACTTCCCATCATAACAGAAGTTAAGTGTGCTATAAATGAACTTGCATCTGGCAAGGCCACAGGAAGGATGGAATTCCAATAAGGTTATCAGGAGTCGGCAAGACACACTCACTCTACAGATCCACCAGCTAATAGAGCTTTGCTGGCGAGTAGGACAAGTCCCACAGGATTTCAAAAGTTCAAGCATCATAACACTGTACAAGAACAAGGGCGATCGGAGCGACACCAACACCGATAAGGGTATCTCACTTCTGTGTATTGTTGGAAAAATATTTGCCAGAATTGTTCTGCGCAGACTTCAAGTCCTAGGAGATCAAGTCTACCCCGAATCACAGTGTGGCTTCCAACAGAACCGGTCTTGCACTGAAATGATATTCTCATTGCGACAAATGCAAGAAAAACGCCGTGAACAGAATCAACCACTGTTTATTGCTTTCATCGACCTCATAAAGGCATTTGATTCGGTCAGTAGTCAGGGTCTGTTCAAGGCACTAAAGAAGATTGGCTGCCCACCAACTCTTCTGTCCATTGTGGAATCGTTCCATACAGGCATGAAGGGTATGATCAAGTTTGATGGTGCAATTTCAGAAGAGTTTGACATCAAGAGTGGAGTTAAACAAGGTTGTGTACTAGCTCCCACCCCCTTCGGAATATACTTTTCACTTCTACTGAAATATGCCTTTCGTGATAAGGATGTAGTATATACATTCACTCACGCTCAAATGGTGGCCTCTATAATGCTCAGAGATAGAAGGCCAAGACCAAAATTAGGAGGGTACTGATCAGAGAGTTGCTTTTTTGCAGATGATGCTGCAGTTACGACCCACTTTGAGGAAGAATTGCAATGTTTACTATCTGCATTCTCCAATGCTTGTTCTGAATTTGGTTTAACAATTAGCAAAAAGAAGACACAGATTATGTCACAAGGTGCACATGGGGTACCATCAATCTTTATTGACGACGCCGAACTAGAGATAGTAGACCATTTTACATATCTAGGATCAGAGGTAAATAGCAAATTATCCCTAGATCAGGAAATCAACATCAGGATTGGTAAGGCAGCAACAACAATGAACAGGTTAAGAAAATGAGCCTGGGAGAACAGGAAGCTTACTGCCAAAACAAAAGTCCTTGTCTATCAAGCATGTGTCCTTAGTACTCTTCTTTATGGCCTTGAAGCCTGGACAACTTGAAGCCTGGACAACTTACTCACACCAGGAGAAACGTTTAAACAGCTTTCATATGCGGTGTCTGCGAAGAATACTTGGTATTAAGTGGCAAGACAAAATCACAGATACTGGAAATATTGGAAAGGTCAGGTTGTGTGAAGGTATATTCCATGCTTAGTCTTCGTAAACTTAGATGGATAGGACACGTTAGGAGGATGGATGATGGTAGAATACCAAAGGGCATCTTTTTTGTGAATTACAGATGGGTAAGAGATCTAAGGGTCGGCCTCTACTACGATACACAGAAGTGTGTACGTGGCACATGATTGATACAGACATTGATAATGCACATTGGGAGCAAGTCGCCGCTGAACGTGTTGCATGGAGGGCAACTATCAGAAATGGAATAAAGACAAAAGGAGAAAATTATTGCAGATAAGTCACACAGCGAGCGTGTGAGACGTAAGATGGTGCATGGTGGTGAAAGTGACCATGTGTTTACATGCATCCACTGGGGACGAACATTTACAGCTCTAATTGTCCTTATCAGTCACATTCGCCACTGCCATGGGTTGTAGTTTCTGAGCCTTTTTGAAGCACAATGTAACAAACTATCGTCTGTCAAGACGGCAAAATGCTAATGTGCCATTCTGCCACTTCAAATTACTCTTGCTAATCAATCATAGACGAAATTTATTTCTCAAAATGAGATTGTGTAACGAATGTTTTTTGCGCGTGCACTAAGAATTACATTAGTGTGTGTTTGTTAAAAAAATGTGCATTGTACTTTCTACTTTTACTCTTCTTCATATAACTATAAATCGGTTCTGCAGATCGTTTTTCACTCTCGGTTTAAAGAGAAAATGACAATTTAATCTGCTATTAACAAATAAGTTTACCTTAAAATATGTTTGACCAAATGTTCAAGGGGCTTATTAAATCTCTCAATTTTCCTCGCCAGTCTGGGCTGAGTCAGTTTAGATAAGCAGGTGCATACTGGTTCATACAGTTCTCTGGTTCTCTGAGTCTACTGCAGTTATCTCCCATGACAAAGGGAGGAAAATCAGCGTGATTCTTTCGACTTTTACGGAAGATATAAGGCAAGTTAAAAGATTTGCCAGTGGGAAGTATGCACCGGAAGGAGGATACCTGGCTAAAGAACAAGAAAGCATTGTGTAAGTGATCGAGTGGTAAGAGGTGAATATTAATCACTGCTTATCTTACACGCAGGAGTCCCTATTGTCAGGAGGTCATCCTCCTCCCCCCCCCCCCCCCCCCGCATGAATACATTATGAATAAACCGCATACATAGATGGTAGCCCATGTACTATTGTGACCAGGCTGCTGATCCGGCGGTCAAAGGTTCGTTCCGTATCTGGGCGGCTTCCAATTTTAACATTGGCCAGGACTCCGAGGTCTACCTGGCCGGAAATGGGTACCGGGAAATGGTTTTGAAAGTTAAGGCCATGAGACACAATTAAATATAACAAGAGTTAACGCAAGAAGCGACAGTGGGTTAAAAGATCAACACGACTAGAAAGGGTTAAAAACACCATTGGTACTTACACATCACCCACCTAATGCCAGTTGGTCTATACAAATATGGGTCTAGCACCATCTGCTGCACAAATGTGTACACGTAATCAAGACTAACATGTAAGCTGTTAATTAGGGAAACTCCATAAACAGCCTGGCTCATCAGCAGAACACGTTGGACGCATTATGCATCAAAGACAGTAATCACAAGAAGAAGCCATACAGATCTGAGAAGATGCTCCAAAGTGCTGAATGTTACACTGGCAATCCCTAGGCTGTCTAGCATGATCATAACATTTGAAGTTCATGATCGTGAAGCAGGTCTTTTGCAGAACGTTGCTCCCATCACGGCCCTGGGAAAAGTTTTTCTGTCTCCAGCCATTTCTTTCTCATGCTCTCATCACGGCCCGGGGACAAGTTTCTCTGTCTCCAACCATTTCTTTCTCATGCTCTCATCACGGCACGGGGACAAGTTTCTCTGTCTCCAGCCATTTCTTCCTCATGCCCAATGTGTCTGCAGTGTCCTTTGTTCGCCTTCGTGCTGGACAACCGCAGCTTCTTCTACCAAGAACCACGCCTTCTATCATTGTTCTCTCCACTCCACAGTGGCGTTAATATGGGCGTTAAGGTGGGCTTTAATATGGGCTTTAATATGGGTGTTAATAAGGGCGTTAAACTGGCATTAATATGGACTTTAATATTTGGCGTTAATATGGGCGTTAATATGGCCAAGGCGTAGGTCAGCATGGCCGAATGCATAAGAACACGCGTTTATAAACATCCGATGTGCTGAAGTGTGGCATAATGGATCAGATGTCCACATTCCCAGTCCCCCACTTCTATAATAATACTTTTAATTTTGAACGGAGGCCATCCAGATAGCAGGGCTATAAATAAAATCGTAGGTTCCAGAAAGCGGTGGGGTAGTGCAGCGGTATGCGCTCGTCTTTTCATTGGCTAATACATGACAGCCCACGCTATTCACTGGGCCACATTTGAATATCTATTAGTTTGAGGTGGGATTCCACCGGGAGCAGTCGCTATCTGTGATGTGGAGACGCAAAAATGCCCTAAAGATTCCGTAAAATATTGTTCTCTGGATAACAGGTACCACGTTAAAACATACTTAAATGTTGTATTTATGCCTAGTGAACGAAAAAGAAGAATATAAGAGTATTTTATGAAGAAAATGTGAAAGTGAAAACAGAACTTCTGTGTGCCAGTATTCCGAACACTGCATCATCAACCTGTCAGGTCTTCTACGCTGTAATACTCCAAGTGCATATCATTCCTCTGTTGTGACTGGTTGCGTATGCTTGATGATTGTAAATTACACTCAATGCAAATTCGCAAACTATTTGTGCATTCCTAAAATGCCTAGCATAGCTCATTCTAGCCAGACTGTACACTGCTCTTGCAAGTTAACATTTGGCAGTCTGAATTGGAATGTGTGATGTAAATATGTACAAGTTCCTTTGTAAATGCTGAGAATGTTGGAGTGAGTGAGCTGGTGATTTGATAAGTAGCCTCTCACATCTAGTAGAAAGAAAGATGCTTCAATATCCATATGTAAGAGGGACGTGTGTGGCACGCCAGAATTGCAAAGTTCATGTGATGCCTGGTGGCTAAATTACGCTCCAGAGAATTAATATAATTTCTCTCTGAAGTATTACACTGGTACCTCTACTTTTGGTTGGTTCATATAAACTAGTTCCTAAACGGACCATAGGTGTGTGAACCTGTGTCTTAGTCGGCTTAATATAATGTATGGCTCATGCAAATTTATAAGGACTAAACATGTTTTTCCCATATGTGCTTTGGTGCATATGTGAACAATTGCTCATGCAATTTGGCTTCTTTTACCTACTGTAGTAGATATGGACATTACTCAGTGGGGAAAGGACACATGATGATGGTGATAGTATGATGTACTTGTGAGCCAAGTCTGATTCACAATGCCTGTCTCATGTTGCTATGTCACAATGCTTGCTCATGCTGCTTGCCTTAAAATGCTTGTAATTGTGTAGGCTACCCCTGTCTCAGGATATAGGCTTGTGATTACCACAGACAGAGGTGAATAATAAAACATATCACCCACAGTACATCAGTGAAATACACTTCATTATCAACCAGGAGAGGTGTGTTTGGTTAACATCCTCCCTGAACCTCCCCATCTCCAATCTGTGTATTTTGATGTATGTGTAACAGTAAAGGGAGTAGCTTAGGAGTAAAGAGTTAAGGAATGCTGCGCATTCCTTAACTAGGGGGAAAACCATAGCTAGTGAACGTGTGTGCACGAATGAAGAAGTGTATCTAGGCTGGCACACACGTCACTTGGGGGTCAGCTAGGAGGCAAGAAGGTAAACATCGGATTGTAAGCATACTATCATTATGCTGTAGTGGAACGATTCGACAAATAAAGAATGTTATAACACAACGGAGACTTATGTCCTATACGTCACGTGCCTTCTAACCTGTGTGTAACATCTCTACACTGTAATACAGGTTGATTTGGTGCCTTTGACCTCAAAGAGCAACATGGGATGTTGAGGAGAGAGTTACCGCCATGGAATATTGTTGTGTCTGGGCGTCTGGAGAAGGAAGTTTTTAAGTAAATAATAATAAGAAACGCAACAGCTGAAAGCCCGCCCAGGGGTAGTTGTTGTGGGTTCTCAGTGTATTTCTGTTTAAAAAGGAGATCGATTTCTCAGGCCAGCTCAAAAGGTTTGATTGTTAAACTTATTTTTTTGAAAGACTGATGTTTTTATCTGATAAATAGTCTGAAATAACTTGATCAATGACCAACGCTAATTGCATAATGAGATCAAGTAATGCCGTTTTGCCTCAAAAATTAGTACACAAGGTTATCAGAATGAACTCGCTGATTACATGTTACAACTTGTGAACTCTCGAGGTACCAGGAATGATTTGATTTCAACAGAACGATAAGCTGATCCAAATAAAACTCCAAGTAAAACAAAGAATGGTGAAAATTATGAGTTTTAACTCATTGGACTGTTGAAGGTGAAGTCAAGGTTATATTGCAAATTCCATAGTTATTGAGTCGAGATCCTCAATATTCTCTACAGTTACTTCACTTAAATGAAAGCATTGATGAAAATTATCTCAAGTCAAAATTTGGTATACTCAATTTAAACTGACAGTTGTTGAAATGCCACGTAACAAATAAGGGAGTGGATAGCGTCAGGTTTAAATCCAATTATTCTCGACTTGATCATTTTTACGCTGAAACATGTGAAGGTGCCAGAGATGCTGTTGGAAAGTGAGTTTGCTGAAACCGTGAGCAGTTGTCGGTTGAATAAGCGTGAAGGTGACCTTGCTTGACGGAGATTAAAGTCCAACGCTTACAGTACAGTCAATAGAGCAAGCAATCAAGCAGTCTTGGATTGATCGAGCAATATATCGAGCACAATCACCGACAGGAAAACTATAGAAAACTGATTTCGACTTCGATTGAATTAGGAAATCCAGAGCTTTTTTGTGTGTTCTGATCCTTTCAACGGTGTCGATTAGAATCCTTTTTTTTTTGGTCTTGGTATCAGGATCAATTGAAAATTTCTGCGTCAGGATTTCATTTAGGTTCTTTTATCAGGATTCGTGATTACAACGGAAAATTTTCTTCGTCAGGATCTTCGATTGGAGTATTTAGTTAGTATAGTTAGATAATAGGTAATATTAGAGTAATTAGTTGAACAGATTGTGTATTTGAAATTAATATTGTTTGAAATATTTTGTATATTGCTTGATAATTTTCAGTACAGATTCTAGAATGCAACCCCAAGAATTTTCACAGGTACTGACTGGAGTTGGTGGGGCAATAGCAAGGTTGGATGCAGTATTAAGACAACAAAATGTAAGCAGTGATGTTGAAAGATTTAGTGGTCAGGCAAACCAGTTTAAGAAATGGGTCATTTCTATTGAGAAACATGCGTATTTAGTAAACGCTACAGATGAGGAGAAAAAGAATTTGGCATACAGAACAAGTACAAGTCCAGTTTCTGACCATATAAGAAGAAAACTAGAAGCAGCAGGAGGTGAAACCTGGGAAGAATTTAAAGATGATCTCGCAAGAAAATACGCTGAAATTACTGATCCACAACACGCATTCTCAGTATTGCGACAGACTAGACAAAACACTACAGAAAGTGTGCAGCTATACAGTGACAGGTTAATCAATTTAGCTGAAGAGTCATTTTTAGGACAGAATGTACGAGCTGAAGAAGTAGAACGGATGTTGGTAGGAATTTTTGTTGATGGGATTAGGTCAGATGGATTGAAATTTAAATTATTAAGAGAGAATCCGGCAAGATTGTCACAAGCGGTAGATATCGCTATACAAGAGGAAAGCTTGAGGAGAAGGTTTAAATTAAGAGTAGGACGAGAGTTAGGTAGTAGTTCGGAAGATAGAATTGAAGAACCTATGGAAGTAGGACAGTATAGACATGGATGGAGAGGAAGACGAGGAGAAATACAGATGGTACAAAGAAACGATAATGTATATAATCAAGGTAGAGGAGGACAAGTGAGAAATACTGTAAGAAACATGGAAGGTAACACAAATAACTCGAATGTGGTTTGTTGGGGATGTCACCAACGTGGGCACATTTTTCGTTTCTGTGGTAACAGACGTGTCCCATCGAATACACAAAATAATAGAGGTGTTCAGACGAGTACACAGAATAGAACTGAAAATGGCAGACCAGCAAATGGGAATTATGGAGAAATGCAAAGAAATTTTAGAAGATCAGGAAATCAGGGAAATTGGCATCCCGCTTACTGAACAGGGTCGGCAGTAGGAGGGAAGATAGTAAGATCCAAAAGGGGCATCAATGTATTAAAAATCCAAATGATGAGTATAATAGGACATTTAGAAATAAAAAACAAGCAGAGATAACACAATTGTCATTAAATATGGTGGATCCAAGCTCATGTATAGTAGAAATAGGAAAATATAAAGTTAGAACATTAGTTGATTCGGGAGCACAAGTTAGCGTGATTAAAGAAGCATTTTTATATCGAATGTTAAAAAATTGTAAAATATTTAGAATTCAGGAGAATCTTCATTCGGTAACGGGACAAAAATTAGAAGTGCTAGGACAAACGATGATAAACTTTAAATTAGGAGGGATAAATGTCAGGCATATGTTCCATGTAGTCAAAGATTTAAATAGGAATATGATATTGGGTAGAGATTTTTTATTGAAAAATGGGGTGAGACTTTTATTTGATTTACATAAATTAAAATTCCAAGATGTTTACGTAGATTTAGAAGAAGATATGCATGTGTCGACACTAGTTAGAGTTAAAACGACCATGAATTTAAAACCACAGTCAGTTAATTTGATACAAGCGAAGCTAAAGAGAAACCCGTATTATGTAGCAGGAAACATAGTCAGAATCACTGAATTGCAAAAGGAAATAATAGATGAGCCAGGTTTAGAAGTTCCGGATGGAATAATAGAATTGGATAAAAGTTTAACATTTCCAGTGATGGTTATTAATAACACAGGTAGAGAAATTAAATTATACAGAGGATGTGTAATAGCCAAGCTAGAACATAACGTTAGTGACATATTGGCAACAGATAGAGTAAATATGGCAGGCATAAGTTATTCAGAAACCTCTAGTGAAAGAATTAATAACAGACGCGGATGCGGAAGTAAAGGGAACGTAAGAATGGATGAATTGATCCATCCATCTAGAAGAAATACAGCCCAAATACATTCACTAGACAAAGTAACAAGAGAACAAGAATTTGTTGGCACAATTAAAAACTCCGCCAGAAAATAAAGAAGTATTAGAACAACTTATAAAACAAAATCAGGATGTGTTTGCAATTAATGATTTAGAATTGGGTAAGACAAAAACAGTTACAATGGAAATAGATACGGGAGACCATCCACCAATTAGTTTAAAACCATATAGAACTCCATTAAGAAATAGAGAAGTCGTAGAAAAGGCAATAGAAGATATGTTGAAAGCAGGCATAATAACCAGATCAAAATCAGAATGGTCATCTCCGGTGGTAATCGTAGCCAAATCTGATGGTTCGAACAGGTTCTGTTGTGACTACAGGGCGTTGAACAAAATTACTAAGAATGTAGCGTACCCATTGCCGGTGATTGATGATATTTTGGGATTACTTAATGGCTCCACATTTTTCACAACACTAGACGCCAGATCAGGATTTTGGTGTATACCTATGTCAAAGGATGCTCAAAATAAGAGTGCTTTCTGTACTCATATGGGTTCGTACGAATTCCTACGTATGCCATTCGGTTTGAAAAATGCACCGTCTCACTATATGTTCTTAATAAATGAAGTACTAGACGGTATGCAAAATTTTGCCCTAGCATATATAGATGACATATTAATATTTACGAAAGGAAATGTAGAGAATCATTTGAAACATATTAGACTAGTATTTGACAGATTAAGAAAGCATGACGTTAAATTAAAGCTTAGCAAGTGCCAGTTTTTAAAAACAGAAACAAAATATTTAGGCTATATAATAAATAGGGAAGGTATTAAACCAGACCAGGACAAGATAAAAGTTATTAAAGAGTTACCTGCTCCAACTAATGTTAAGGAAGTACGTGCATTTATAGGAACGTGTGCGTATTATCGGAGGTTTGTACCAGCGTTTTCAAGGATAGCAATACCTATTACGAATTTAACGGGTAAATACGCTAGATTTAAGTGGGATGATGAGTGTCAAAAAGCGTTCGAACTTTTAAAGGATAGCTTAACAGTGGTACCATTATTAACACATCCAGACCTGAATAAACAGCTAATACTATACACAGATGCTTCAGACAACGCAATAGGAGCATGTTTGGTTCAACCATATGAAGGAGAAGAATCTGGAATACCAGGGGTTAAAAATGAAAGGCCAATTTACTTCTTATCTCACAAACTTAGCAAAACTCAACGCAAATGGCCGATTATTGAGAAAGAAGCTTATGCCATACACTTCGCTCTACAAAAACTAAATTACTACTTACATAATGCCAATTTCATTATTAGAACTGACCACATGCCATTAAAGTCGATATTAGAAGCACCAATACAGAATAGGAAAATACAAACGTGGGCATTGAATTTACAGGGGTATAATGCTAAGGTTGAATATGTTTCAGGGAAACATAATACATGCGCCGATCTTTTGTCTAGGATTCCATATACACAGTCATCAGGAAACACGGAAGATGAAGCTGAACCAGAGATAGACGATCGAAACTGGCAAGTAAATATATTAGATTCTGCCATAATAAATAGGGAAGAATTTGAAAGTTTACCATCGGATCAAGAGTCTGAACCTAGAACAGAAGACCCACATTTAGAACAGTTTGATATGAAAGTAGAACAAGAGTTAGACCCAAAAATAGTACAAATAAAAAGAAAACTGAAAGAAACAGGGGAAAATAGTTTTAAAAGAAAGTTTGTAGAGTTACAAGAAGACAATCAATTATATTATATTAGTGAAAAAGGTGAAGGAGTAAGAAAATATATTCCGAAACATTTAGAACAAGAAGTCTTAAAGGCATATCACGATAATAATGGTTATTTTGGACGAGATAAGTTAGTGAAGGCTATTAGCAGTAAATATTACTGGCCGAATTTATTCAAAAGCGTATATGAATATGTTGAAGCATGTGAAAAGTGTAGGTTAAGAAACATGAAGATAATCAAATGTCCTTTACAAGATACCGATATTCCTCAATTTCCAATGCAGAAAGTAAGTTTGGATATTTCAGGTCCTCATCCAAAAACATTATCGGGAAATGTATACTTACTACATATAGTTGATTCATATAGTCTCTGGCCAGAAGTTTATCCAATTCCAGACAAGAGTGCTGATTCAGTTATAAATATGCTGTTACAAGAATTTATACCAAGGTTTGGGTGTCCACAAATAATACTTACAGACAATGGGAAAGAATTTGTAAATAGAAAGTTTGAAAAATTGGTAAAAGATTTGAATATAAAACACATTAGGACTTCATATTACAGACCAACTTCTAATGCTAAAAATGAGAGACAACATAGAACACTATACAATATTCTAGCGAAAAATGTAGAAGAACATGATATGGATTGGGATCTTTATTTGGGGATAGCATTAGCGGCGATACGTACACACGAAAATGAAGGAACAGGTTTCTCACCATTTTACTTAGTACATGGGAGAGAACCAATATTACCAATTGATAATTTATTAAAGCCTAGGAGAAAATATCTGGGGGAAGATTTTCAGGAAACAAGGTTGCAAGAGATGCACAAAGCACATGTACGTTTAAGAAATAATATAATTAAGGCTAGAGAAAGACAGAAGAAATACGCAAATAAAAATGCACACTTACAAGAGTTTAACATAGGTGATAGGGTGTATTACAAAAAACATAGAAAAAACTCTAAGTTTGATGCTCATTGGGTCCCGGGATATTATATTTTAGAAAAAAAGGGCCCAGTGTCATATACTATTAAGAATCAAATTTCAGGGCATGTTGCACGTTCACATGTAGAGCACTTAAGGCGGGATAATGAGGAAAGGGATGCAGAGAATAGTAATAATAATTATTGTTCCGATGAAATATTGTCAGGTGGACAGATTGTCAGACAATCGGTATATCCTATACCTATAGAGAATGGGAAACAAGTGACAACAGCATCTACTACAGCTGAACAAGAAGAAACGTTACCAAAAACAGTCATGACAGAGGAAAATAACATGTATGACGATTATATTAGCGAAGAATCAGTCAAGGAAAAAATAGAACCTCCATTTATGAATACAAGACAGGCAGTAAAAAGAAAGTTGGATAGACAGAAAGAAAAAGAAATTAAGAGGCAAAGGAAACTTAGAGTGAATTCTTCAAGTGGTGAAGATATGCCACTATTTGAAAATTTGTTGAGACGGCAAGACAGGAATATTAGATTGGATTTAGAAAGGAAGAAATTAGCGGTTGCTAGTAATGGTTATACAGATGGGGAACAAGAGATGGATGAAAAGTCAGAAACTGATGAAGAAGCTGATATGAAAGATGTTAGCTCTCCTCGGGAGGATAGCGACATTGATGTAGATATTGCACTTATCGAAAAAAATTTGAAGTTATTAAGAAAATGGAGAAGAGGTAGATAAATAGCGTGGTGGAATATTCTGCAGATGGCAGATAGAAGAAGAAGTTAGACACGATATTTTTGTGTTTACAAAGAAGGTAGTTGGTAAATAACTTAAGCAAGAGTTGTTGGGAGGAATACACATAAGACTTATTGGTATATGTTTTATGATCAGGTTGGTTTTTAAGTTATATATGTTTAATTTGATTAATGTGTGGGATAAAATTGCGCTTTATGAAATGAATAAGTTGACTTAGCTGATTATGTTTACAAAACTTTGGTTTTATTGAGTTAACCTGAGTGTGTTTAAATGATTATTAGTTTGACGTTCAGTTAGAAGAAATATGAAGTCTTGTTTTTTTTTTGGAAACAGATGACTTAAAGTAGTTGAGTCGTTCGCAATGTAAATGATTGGATTAAAAATAGGAGCTGGGTTGAACAGCGTTAAATGGGAGAATATGGGGGGAATGCCAGGTTGAGTTTTGGCATTTAAATAAATAGATATTGGAAGAAGAAGACTGTACTTAACAGTATATATAATTTGGAGTTTTTTGTTTTGAAGGAATGGTAAACTTGGACTTGACGAGCTGAATAATACAAAAGCTGATAGTTTTGGATTAACATATTTTTTTGATAATAACAATTATTATTGACGGAAACTGAAGATAAATTTTGAAACTTTATTTTTATAAAGTTTTGAGAATGTATGGAAAGAGAAAGGTGATTACTTCTTACTTTTTCCTTACTTTTATTATTTTTAGGTGCGCACCTACCAAATCTAACTACCCACTCTAACTAATTTTTTCTGTCTATCCTAGAATAGTGAGAATGTGAGAATGTGAATAAGGGAGAATTAAAGGATAAGGGGAATATCTTCAGTTTTGTCAATCATAATTTAGATGGTTAAATTTTAAAAGCGGTTCGCTTATGGAGACTTTTGTAGGGAGTTTTCTAGAGAACTTTATGGAGAGTTTTGTAGCGAGTTTTCTAGAGAATTGTATAGAGAGTTTTGTAGCGAGTTTTCTGGAGAACTTTATAACGACTTTTGTAGAGACTTTCGGTATTCTTGTCTCTGGTTAGCAATTGGCTATGATGAGATAGGAGAATGAGAATTGAGTTAAGAATTATATGGAATTGTTGTTATTGTATAGAGATGTAGAGTTAAGGGGTTAAGAGTTGGGGTTGAGATTTTTTCAAGGAAAAATTCTCCTTGAAGAAGGGGAGGTATTGTAACAGTAAAGGGAGTAGCTTAGGAGTAAAGAGTTAAGGAATGCTGCGCATTCCTTGACTAGGGGGAAAACCATAGCTAGTGAACGTGTGTGCACGAATGAAGAAGTGTATCTAGGCTGGCACACACGTCACTTGGGGGTCAGCTAGCAGGCAAGAAGGTAAACATCGGATTGTAAGCATACTATCATTATGCTGTAGTGGAACGATTCGACAAATAAAGAATGTTATAACACAACGGAGACTTATGTCCTATACGTCACGTGCCTTCTAACCTGTGTGTAACATCTCTACACTGTAATACAGGATAACATTATCTTTTAACAAATGTAAAGAGATGTTGTGCCATTTTGTATATCAACAGAGAACAAAAAGGATGGTGGAGAGGCTTTCATATATCATCTGGGACAACTAACCAGAAGTCCCAGAATCCAGAACCAACTCCATATAAGTAAACCATGGGACAATCACGGGAAAACATAGGCGAGTTGCCAGCCTTCATTTTCATGACATACCGTGGCCCAAGACAACAGAAAGACCCCTGTCTACAGTTTGGTTTGGTCAGGCTCATGGAAAGTAAACCTGTGCCCCAATGAAACACTTATTCTCCTGAAACCCAAAACACAGGAATTTCCTGGAGAATTTTATCTCAGCTCAGCTGCTGAATGTCAATGGGAGAAAAACAGTTCTGATGAATCCTTTAATGTGATTTAAGGATTATAGAAATCAATACAGTGATCCTGAATTATGTCATCTGAGAAAATAGAAATCAAGTCTCTGGTTAATAACAACATTCACATGAACCTGGTGAAGTAGCTTGCAATGATTGTTCATCTGAGACTTAACTTGGAGAATAACCAGCCTGGTGCTCACACAGTGACATTTGAAATGTGACTTGAAGAGTAGGTAAGGTTAGACTGGCTGGGTGAGAATGCTGCAATATATTGGATGGTGTTCAGAACTCTGGGTCTCTTCGACAAGTCATGTTCTACATGTACCGAGTATACATCTCCCAATGTCAGGAGAGTGCTATCCTCAACCACCCGAAGTACCCCAGTGTCAGCTTTCACCAGCAGTCTGGTCAACAGTGAGAGACAGTACCGTATCATCATCCCAAATTCTGTTCTCAAGAGGAATGAATCTGCCATGGAACTTATTATAGGAAGTCTGCAACCTGGAGCTTTCCAACATCAACTGCTGATGATAACAGGATGCAACTGATCCAGAAAAGTAGTTTCTTCCTTGAGTTTCCCATGATAGGATTTTATAAAATTCCCAAGAGACAAGAATTGAGTATAGATACTGTAAATGAGTGGTGTAGTTAGAGATTAGAGAGGAGGAGGAGAATTTATTGATAGGTTGGTGGAAATTAGGAGTTGTTGTATCATGTTTATCTGCATGCATGTTCAGAATATTTCTACATTATGAATGTACCTTTTTGAAGTGTTGACATGGCAAACGGATGTCTCATTGGTCTTCACTCGGCCCACCGGCAGCTCAATAAACTGAATGAATGAACCAGTGTTTTAAGTACATGTCTCAGGAGAATGTCTTGTACAGTTGCTGTCAAGTATTGTCTCTGATGGATGTCTTAAGTTACTGTGGTTGTACAGATATTGTGAGAAGTCCTGTATAGATGTTGTCAAGTATCTCTCATGATATATGTCTTGTACAATTGTGGTGTAAACAATTCTATGTAAATGGATGTCCCACTCTTGTCAAGAATCTGTCATGTAGATCTCTTGTTCAACAGATGTTATGTACAGTTGTTGTTGAAGTTTGTTTGTTAATATTGAAACCTAAAGTCCTAAGATATAATTGGACAACGGATATAGGTCACTTTTGACACAAAATAAATAAGGGAAGATCTAATGTGACGGACGAATAGCACACTGACAACACTATGATGAGTGAAGTAGATCCTCAGTTGTTCTGTGGCGAATAGTTCAGATCTCCTTTTGGCCTTGAGGAAACCTTTTTCTTCTTCTATAAATTTCTGTGTAGATACTTGGTAATCTCACAGTGGGGGTTCAGAGCCAAAGGAAAAATGGTACTCTAAAAGGGCTAGGCGGGAATGATTATCTATCTCATTTGAGAGACCTCTAGACAAAAACGTGCAAAATCATATCCTTTATCTTGTCTATTTATTATTCAAGATATATTTCCAGAGAACACTACTAACTAGGTCCTCTGTCATCAATCTAACATGTCACATGAAGTAAGGGGTTCAACCCCTACACCGGACCGTCGAACTTGACTTGGGGACGTAAATTACAAGTACCTCTGAAGTCGAAGTGGGTTCGCCTGATGTCGAGGGACACTGTTAATAGGGAAGGCTAATCCACACGCAAAATTTAGTTCAGTACTACTAGAAGTAGTGTGTATGGACTACGCTTGAGTTAAATCGAGCGAGCGCAACGCAAATTATGCCAGAGTAGTTTAGTTTCCTAGACACGATGCCTTTTATGAGCCAGTTTTCTTCGATGTTCATTTGAAATTTCACAGGCTAGGTTTTGGATAAATAAAACTCTAATTGAGCCAAGAAACCTGAACTTTGAACCGTTGAAGCTCTCGAAGTTACTAATACAAAGGACTTCATAGATATGTGTATTCATCACAATGTGATGACACTAGCGCAGAAACAAAGTTGACAAAATGCATGGATTGACAGACATTAATTAGCTTGATGTGGTCGGAAATTGGCATGCTAGCGTATATAGAAAATCAATTAGAGCGGGCAAAGCTGGCTTGGTACTGTAGAAATAAAGCGGATGGGTATAGAGAGCGAGATGCCGATGATGATAAATTGTTATTGATAGTGAAAGGATGACGGGATAGTTGAAGGAGAGACAAACAGTTAGGTTTGTCATAGGGGCAGTCGACTCCAAGTGAAGTCAGAGCTGGGGGAGGTCAAGATGTGAACCACCGAGAGTTCTTGTTTCTTTGTTTCTTCTTCCACTCTTGCTGTTAGGCGTAGTGGGGCGGAATAGTTCATATTCCAGTTGCACTGGATTCTTACGAGTATTATCAACTACCTCTAGAAAAATCGTGGGCAATTTATGAAAGAATGAATAAGTTCCCTACCGGTTTGCCAGACCGGTCCTAGGTTCTTCCTTATTTGAATAGACAAGTACGTGTGTATCTTAATAGTAAGATGCCTCGATATACACGCTATTGGGGTAAGAATTAATGTAGATCCAATTCGCCGACTTAGTGCCTCGCTGAAAGAATGTGTATATTTTCATGGTGTCTCGTTTCCTGAGCTTCGCAAGTACACCTGTTCCTTCAGTGAGGCGTCTTTTGGAAGCGGCAGGTTCCAATCCGTCCGTATGTGCTTAAATTATTTATTTCGTAAATTGTCTAGAATCTTCTAATCTCCACTTCTCTCATGCCCTGACTATCAATGCCAATCACTAATTGTGAATTTATTTTCCATGCTATTTGAATAGCCTAAAGGGTTTCCTGCCGTTAACATGTTTTGGTTTGTAATCTACGTAGTAAAAACTTAGAAATTATCGCCCCTATTTTTATCTTCAGATGACCAGAACAGTCCCCCAGACGATCAAACAACACGGAAGCCTATTCTGTGATCGATATCGCTATATTCACCCTTGTAATACAGCAGCAGAGATTTCGGTATCGCTTTTAAACGAAGAAAATTGATGTGATGGTTTTCTTTACCGACACTTTTCTCTAAGCAACTTCGGTCGAATCTACAGCTTTTTATCGCTTGCTTACATAGTAAACGGTATTTGCTTCTAGCTAGTATTTTTCTAAGTCAGTATAATATGTGTATGTATTTGTTTTATATGTAATTTGTTGCCCATTCACATTTTTTGCATATGCCTTTAGTGGTTGCGTCCATTCTTTTTGTTATTTGTGGTAAGCCAAATACGTATAAAACCTAAACAACCAATATGATTTTAACCTAAATATGAATAAAACTGTTCTTGTGGGGACCGGAAGAGGTATGATAATTCCTCTACCAGGATGGGTCACGGCCTTTTCTTCTTTGTGAAAATTGCTCGTTTCTTGGGTTCATCATGATGAGCTCCACTCCAGTGAATGCTTGTTGCCTATCCTTTACAAGACGAGCACTAAACTCTAGCATTATTAGCTGTTTGTCATTCCTGGGCAAGTTTATGTCCAGTAGTTTAGCATTGCTGTCTGAACGACCGGCACTCAGTCCATTGTAAGGAAATACTCGCCCCAACACAACGCGGTCTGCTTCCCAAATCGCCAGCAGCTGTGTTTCGAACGGCAGTATTTTAGAAACTGATCTGGGCTCTCAGGTCGACCAAGCTTAAGATGGGTACCAGGAAATAGCGTGGGAAGTAAAGGCAGCCGGCGTAATTTGAGCATATCACCCACCGAGTCCCGATCAGTCTATAGACAGGCGGGTCCAGCACCATATGTCACACTGTTCTTCAGGCGTGGAACCGGGTTCTTAACATATGTTCCAATATGCCCATTGCTCCTGAGGCGTTAGTTTTTAACTATTCTTCTCTATCATTTTGCCCCTAAACTTCTCCCTCTCCCACCTTCTCTCTCTCTCTCTCTCTCTCTCACTCTCTCTCTCTCTCTCTCTCTCTCTCTCTCTCTCTCTCTCTCTCTCTCTCTCTCTCTATTTCTCTCTCTCCTTCTCTCTCTCTATCATACACACACATATACAGTCTTATTTTTTTCTGATCCTCCATCTCCTCCACCTCTTCCTCCTCCGCCTACACTTCTTCTTCTTCCTCCTCCTCTTCTTCTTTTTCTGCCGCTGCTTCTCCTTCTTCATTCGTCCGGAATAGGGCATTCTTGCGTGTGTGCTATGAGTTATTGTGTCAGGTCTTAGTCATACTGAGCTACCGTATAACAGTAGACGGTACTACCTGCTTTCTGTTAGCGTCGAACGTTGGGCGGCGCTTACCAAACCCGACACCCCACATTGTGCCAACGGCTTCGGGCGGAAGAGCGCAATTGGGAGGGTACAAGCCTTACCCTGGTGCGAGGAAATGCAACCCAAAGACAAAGTGTCATGGCAGGGCAGACCAGGCCCTAAGCCTTGGTTGGCGGCTGGTCTAGGATCGAAGCTCCGAAGGCGGACAATTAGAGCATTGCTTTGCTGATCCGGCAGCTTCTGCAGCTTGTCTTGTTCCAGATTTAGGGGTGTTACCTTTCCTCTGGAGTGAACTAGGCAGGCCGAGAGAGGGATCATGCTTCATGGGCAACACATGATCTCTATATTTTAGCCCAAGCTTTGTGCTATGGAGAGGCAATAACTCCATCCCTTACAAACTATCGTCTGTCAAGACGGCAAGGTGCCAATGATAGCTATGAATTAATCTACAGAGAAGCTGCGCTGTTTGCACATTCAGACGCACAAATCCGACTTCAGCGCACCATTATTTGGAGGCAGATTTGCCTCCTATTATGGATTGTGACTAGGTCAAATTGCCCTGACATAACTTACTTACAGCAGCGCCACACAGAGGTGGCGCCAGTTCTTGATTCCAATGTGGCTGCCTTAGCACAACAAGCTTGTATGTGACACCAAACACGTGCCGTTTCAAATTCAAACATGCAGGATGCTCAGAGACAATATCGTGGCCAATAATACGGAAATACACATACACGAGCTTGTTTAGTGAGAACAATAGACGTTAATTATTGCTCGCAGCAAAAGCAATAACAAACTGGGGATATTTTTTATGTGCCATTTCCTATGTGCGAACGTCTCCCATTTAAGATCCGTTTTTTGTTCCCCGAACATTTCGTGTTATGGTAATGTCGGTATATATTAATAATTTACACAGTTTTACAGCTGATAAAATTACATCCATGAAAATTATAAAATGGCCCACCCACTAGAAATATAATCCGCAGGGTGGTGGGTGGGGTAGGGGTAACCCCTATAAAGGAGAAGTAAGGTGCCTCCTTCCCCCGCTAGCCTACGAGACACCCTTGGGCAAGGTGGAGTACCCGTTTAACCTCCAGATCAGGGTTACGTGAAGCCATGGGTGCAGGTGGTGGATGCAGTTGAATAGCAGCCGACAAATAGTTGTAGGTTATGGTCACCAGCTTCACAACGGTAGGCAGAAGATCTCTTTTTTGGGGAGACAATGGCTGCGGTATTGACAAGTATGGTCACTGCTAAGAAGAAAAGCAATGGCAAACTACCTTCTTTACAGATGCCAAGAAAATTATGTTTTGCGGTCTCATCGAAAATCAGGGAAGCGGCGTAAATGGGAGGTCTATAGGAGCAGCATCGCCCGGTAGGGATAATTATTTGCACCAGGTGAGACTGTCAGCAGGCTGCTGAGTGCAAAAGATTACTATAATTGAAAATAGGAACTTGGAATGTTAGAACAATGAGTGCAGATGGAAAATTAGAAAACATATAACAAGAAATAGAAAGAGATAATATTACTATATTAGGAATGTACGAAACGCGATGGAAAAGGACAGGGATCAAGACAGTAGAAGATTCTAAGATTATTTATTCCGGGGAAGAAGAACGGCAAAGAGGTATAGCTATTATATTGGATCGACAAACATAAATTGTGTTAAAGGATATTGGGCTGTGCCAGACAGAGTTCTGTTAGTAAAATTAAATGGGACACCTTTTAAAATAAATGTTCAAATATATGCTCCAACAAGTGAATGTAGTGAAGAAAGTATAGAGGGATTTTATAATGACATGGAGTCTGCTTTGAAGAACTGTAAACAAAATCAGAAATAAATATCATACTGGGTGATTTCAACGCAAAAGTAGGAAATCAAGGTGATGGGTGCAGTGTAGGCAACAATGGTTTGGAAGAGTGAAAAGAAAGAGGATACAGACATGTAGAATGGGCAAAAGAACAAGAAAGTGTTGTAGGAAATACCTTATTTAAACAAAATCCTAGAAGATTATGGACATGGAGGAGTCTAGACAGCAGGATTAAAAACCAGATAGATTACATCCTGATTAGCAGAAGGTTTCGAAATGCGTTAGCAGTCGTAAAAACAGTTCGTTATGCAGGCTGTTACAGTGATCACATATGAATTACAGGCACATTGAGGGTAAAGTTACAGAAGGTCGAGTATACAACACGAAACACTAAATATGATTTGTGCAAACTGACAATTAACAAACAAATACAAGATAAATTTAACATAGAAGTAAAGAACAAATGTGATATATTGTCTGATCTAGAGATCCTATTTCAAGATGTGGATGATCAATGGGAAATGTTGAAGAATTCAATCAGTTTAGCTGCAGAAAAAAAAAAAAAATTATTCCACTTTGTTTTTAAAGTGGGTCGTAAGACATGGATGACTGAAGTAATTTTACAACTAAAGGAAACAAGAAGACAGAACAAAAATAATCCTGCCAAATATGACGAGATTTATAGAGAAGGCATAACATTATTTAAAGAGGCAAAAAGAAGCATGGCTTGCGAAAAATTGCATAGAAATTGAAAAACAAAACAACAATAAAAATACCAAACAAATGCACAAAAGAATTCAGGAGTTTTTATCAAAGAATATGGACATCAGTCGGCTGTCTAAAGACAAAGATGGAAAAATCATAATAGAAAACGATGGAGTTTGCATGTATGGTCTGATTATATGAAAAACCATTATAATGATAACAGAGAAGAACAGTATGATATTCAAAATAATAATGAAGGACCATACATTTTGAAGATGGAGGTTCAGAATGCTCTTAACCATATAAAAACTGACAAAACCCCCGGTTCAGACAGCATCGCAATGTAAATAATGGTTTTAGAAGATTATGGAATAGATAAAGTTACCAGACTGCTGAATATAATGTATGATACTGAATATATACCTCATGAATTATGTAATTCTGTATTTATTGCAATCTCAAAGAAATCAGGAACTTTAGAATATGATCAACATCGAACAATTAGTATAATGAAGATTTTGCTCAGAATAGTCATGCAAAGAGTTAGGAAGAAAATACAACGTGAAATAGGAGACAAACAATGTGGGTTTTTAGAAGGCAGGTGTACAGTAAAAGCTGATCAATCTTTATTGACGACGACGAACTAGAGATGGTAGACCATTTTACATATCCAACAAACTATCCCTAGATCAGGAAATCAACATCCGGATTGGTAAGGCAGCAACAGCAATGAACAAGTTAAGAAAAAGAGTCAGGGAGAACAGGAAACTTACTGCCAAAACAAAAGTCCTTGTCTATTAAGCCTGTGTCCTTAGTACTCTTCTTTATGGCAGTGAAACCTGGACAACTTACTCACACCAAGAGAAACGTTTAAACAGCTTTCATATGCGGTGTCTGCGAAGAATTCTTGGTATTAAGTGGCAAGACAAAATCACAAATACTGAAGTATTGGAAAGATCTGGTTGTGTGACGGTTTATTCCATGCTCAGTCTTCGTAGACTTAGATGGATAGGACATCTTAGGAGGATGGATGATGGTAGAATACCAAAGGACATCTTTTTTGGAGAATTACAGATGGGTAAGAGATCTCAGGGTCGGCCTCTACTACGATACAAAGATGTGTGTAAGCGGGACATGATTGATACAGGCATTGATAATGCACAGTGGGAGCAAGTCGCCGCTGAACGTGTTGCATGGAGGGCAAAGATCAAAAATGGAATAAAGACAAAGGAGAAAATTATTGCAGATAAGTCACACAGCGAGCGTGTGAGACGTAAGATGGTGCATGATGGTGGAAATGACCACGTGCTCACATGCACCCACCGTGAACGGACATTTACAGCGCGAATCTGCCTTATCAGTCACATTCGGTACCGCCATAGGTAAAAGTTATTATGCCTTTTAAAAGCACTACTATCGTCTGTCAAGACGGCAAGGTGCCAATGGATGGACACCTTTGCTTTATTGACAGCACAAAGGCTTTCGATATAGTAAGACATGTCAACATGGTAGAGATGCTTGCAGATCAAAATTAATGGAAAAGACATTTGACTTATAAAAAACAAATATTGGAAACAACAAGCTGACATAAGGATTGATAATAAAGTGGGACAATATCAGCCTATTAAGAGAGGTGTGAGACAGGGATCTGTCTCCAGATCTGTTTTCCCTATACAGTGAAAATATTTTCAGAAATGTAGAAGATATAATTGGAATCATCATCGGGGAACGAAACATCAATAACATTAGATATGCAGATGATACAGTATTTATTGTAGACAATGGGTAGTGTCTGCAACAATTAGTAGATGCGGTTGTTGCCCTCAGTGAACAACTAGGGTCAGAATTAAATTGTAAAAAGACACAGATTATGGTCGTCACTAGGAAGAACGAAAAATCACAATGTAATATACAAGTAAATGGGAATATTCTTCAACAAGTGAATATGTACAATTGTCTCGGAACAGTAATAACATCTGATGAGAGATGCATTGAAGAGATTAGAACAAGAATCGCCATGGCGAAAGCAGCCTTTAGCAAGATGAAAATCATACTGACCAATAAAATGATATCAATTGAAACGAAAAAAAGAGTGTTGAGGTGCTACATTGAGCCTGTACTTTTCCATGGATGTAAAGTTTGGACAACGAGCAGTCAAGCAGAAAAACATTTGATGGTTGTGGACATGTGGTTTCTGAGGAGAATGCAAAGAATATTATGAACAGACAGCAAAACCAATGACCAAGTACTACAACAAACAAAGGAAATTAGTAAATTAATTAGAAAAATTAGACGTAGACTGTTACATTTTTTTGGACATGTTATGAGAAGAAATAAATTGGAGAACTTGGTGACAACTGGCAAGATCGAGGGGAAGAAAACAAGGGGAAGCCAGAGAAGTAAATAACTGGATGGCTTGGCCGCGTGGCACTGTCGAGTCAGGAACACTGAGCTGATCCACAACTCTGGTGATCGAGTGAAATAGCGAGTCATGACCACCCACGCTTACTGGCATGGCATATGATGGAACCTGATTAGAGATATTAGACGTAGACAGTCAAAATTTTTTGGACATGTTATGAGAAGAAATGACTTGGAGAACTTGGTGACAACTGTCAAGATAGAAGGGAAGAGACCAAGGGGAAGACAGAGAAGTGAAAACCTGGATGACTTGGGCACGTGGCATGGTCGAGACAGAAACACAGATCTTATCCACGACTCTGGTGATCGTGTGAGATGGCAAAACATGACCGCCCACGCTTATCGGCATAGCACATGATGGGTGGATGGATTATGTAGTTTTCTAATAGATTTAAAGATTACATCGATGGTCTGTAATTGTGATCTTAGAAGTATTATGACACAGGAAACTTCCACCCGTTTAGTCTACTGAACATAAAATATTTTATTTGGACTCGAGTAAATACGCGCACAGTATGGGGGAAAGAGGGCAATGTCATAAGCGAAGACAAGATCTTCAAGCTGCGTTTACATTGCACTGAATTACATTCGTGGCAGTGTTACTGTTTCCCCTATAGTCCAATTTAAAAAAAAAAGTCGCTTAAAAGTCGACAGGGTCGACTTCATTGCACCGGGATTTATCCCAAATGGGGAGTCTCTGTGGCGAAGTGGTCAAGCTGTTTGACTTGGGCTCCGAAGGTTGTGGGTTCGATCCCGGGCCGCGTCCTTCGGTTCACGAGTTAAATTTTTCGGAGACTCCTGTGGGTCGTCGCTAGAGCTACGGAGTTCGTGCTTGGTGCGACGCTTTCCGCGCTGCGGAAAGAGACCGAGCCATATGGGATAAAACCCGGTGCAATGAAGTCGACCCTGTCGACTTTTAAGCGACTTTTTTTAAAAATCCCATATGGCTCGGTCTCTTTCCGCAGCACGGAAAGCGTCACACAAAGCACGAACTCCGTAGCTTTTAGCGACGACCCACAGGAGTCTCCGAAACATTTAACTCGTAAATCGAAGGACGCGGCCGGAATCGAACCCACAAGCTTCGGAGCACGAGTCAAACGGCTTGACCACTTTGCCACAGAGACTCCCAAGTTAGTCCAATAAGAATAATCAGGGTGACAGAATGCACCCTTGTCGCACTCCTGTTCGTATTTCAAACGCACTTGTTAGTTTTCCTCATGAAGAATTGCATATCTCACTTGTTATATTAGGCCCTTATTAAGTTAATTATTTTCTGAGGGATCGCATAGTGCTTCATTATTTTCAAAAGTGATTCCTTATTAATGGCCTAAGTTAGAAACACTGATAATGTTGAGTCGGTGATTCAAACATTTAACTTCATTCCAAACGTGATATAGATATAACATATAATGAGGCCTAGACATTTATTCCATTTTTCGATTTTACCATTATCCCAATGCCTATACCGTTCAACTTCAAAGAGAAGTTATATTAGGGTCCATCCCAGGCTGGGATTAGTAATCCCGTTACAGAGTTAGCCACAAATAGCAACTTACCGCTGTTTCACCATAGTTAATTTGAAGGTGATTGTTGTCCAAAAAGGGTAATGGTAAGAGATTTATAAGAAACAATTATAGAACAAAGTGGAAATCATGGCATCCAGTACCAGACCACCAGAAAAATTATGCATTTTACAAATTCCGTCCAAGACACAAGTAACAATCTTCAGACTCCGAATAGACAAAACAGATTGAAATATCCCATATTTACTAAACTTAAAAATAGGAGAAACTCATGAATACATATTAAATGTTGTTTGCAGGCAACTGATAATACTGTAACGCTCTCTCTCTCTCTCTCTCTCTCTCTCTCTCTCTCTCTCTCTCTCTCTCTCTCTCTCTCTCTCTCTCTCTCTCTCTCTCTCTCTCTCTCTCTCTCTCTCTCTCTCTCATTTTTTTTTCATATTATCATTTTGATGCACTTGATTTTAACATGCATAAAATTAATTCATGTAAATTACTGTAAAGAAAGTGAGAGAGTTAGTGAGTGTAAGTGAGAGAGAGAGAGAGAGTTAATGAGTGTGAGAGTGTGAGTATGTAAAGAGAGAGAGAGACAGAGAGAGAGAGAGAGAGAAAGAGAGAGAGAGAGAGAGAGAGAGAGAGAGAGAGAGAGAGAGTTGAGCCCACGCATGTCATGTAACATGCTATTCCATATTTTTCATGTATTCTCATCTTTCATATTACGAGGTATCGTTTAATGCCACCTGATTGTCCTGTAACATGCCATTCCATATTTTTTTTCTTTTAATTCTCATCTTATCATTTTGTATACCACTTGATTTTATCATGTATAATATAACATTACTGTGATGTGAGAGAGAGAGAGAGAGAGAGAGAGAGAGAGAGAGAGAGAGAGAGAGAGAGAGAGAGAGCGCAAGAGAGAGAGAGAGAGAGAGAGAAGAGAGAGAGAGAGAGAGAGAGGAGAGAGAGAGAGAGAGAGAAAAGAGAGATTTGAATTGCATCACTAATTTTTACGCTACATAATGTATATGTACAATTTATTCTCCACTTCTTGCAATTGCGAGAATTCCTCACGACAATCGTCAGTGTCGAAATTGTGTGTAAAGTGTAGGAGTTTGTTCTTATTCGTTTCAGTAATCGTGTGAGGCATCATGTATTTGTCTATATGTGAGGATGTATGTATGGGTGTGTATGTGAGGGATATGTGTGTGTGTGTGGGGGGGAATGTGTGTGTGCCTATGTAAGAGAGAGAGAGAGAGCGAGAGCGAGAGAGAGAGAGAGAGAGAGAGAGAGAGAGAGAGAGAGAGAGAGAGAGAGAGAGAATTCAGTGCTCGCATGTCCTGTAACATGCCATTCCATATTCTTTGTGTATTTTCATCTTTCCACATTATCATTTTGTATGTATGACACTTGATTTTATCATGTATAATATAAACATTACTGTAATGTGAGTGAGAGCGCTAGTGAGTGAGAGAGAAAGAGAGAGAGAGAGAGAGAGAGAGAGGAGAGAGAGAGAGAGAGAGAGAGGGGGGGGGGAGAGAGTTGAATTGCATCACTAATTTTTAAGTTACAAAATGTATATGTACAATTTTTCTCCATTTTTTTTACAATTTTGCGACACTGCTCACGACAATCGTCACTGTATGTGTGTGTAAAGTGTGGGAGTTTGATCATAATAGTAGGTTGGGCGATCGGGGGATGTGTGTGTGGGTGGATTCGTGATGTGTGGGTGGGCGGGGCGGGGTGGGTTTGTGTGAGTGGGTGGGGGATTTGTGTGTAGGTGCGTGCAAGATGTATGGGTGTATGGGGAGATGTGTTTGTGAGTGGGGATGTGTGTTTGTCTAGGTGGTTGTGGGTGAGTGGGTGGAGGAGGATATGTTGGTGGATGATTGATGGTGGTGTATCTGGGATGGGTGGGGGTATATGTGTGGGTTGGGGAGATGGTGGGTGTGGGGAGATGTGTGCAGGTGGGGGTGGTTGTGGGTTTGAGGATGTGTATGTGGGTGTGGGATGTTTGGGTGGATGGGTTGGGGAGTGTGTGTGGGTGAGAGATGTGTGGGTGAATGTGTGTGGGGGATGTGTGTGGGTTGGGGAGGGGTGCGTGATGAGTGTGGGTGATGGATTTGGAGATGTGTGTGAGTGTGGGGGATATGTCTGGCTGGGTGGGGGTGTGTGTGGCTGGATGGAGGATGTATGTGTGGGTAGTGAGGGTGACTGTAGTTGGGGGATGTGTGGATGGGTAGGAGATGTGTGGATAGATGTGTGTGTGGGTGAGGGATGTGTCTTTGGGATGTGTGTGGGTGTGGTATTGTGTGGGAGGGGAGCTGGGTGTGGATAAATGATGTTTGTGTGGGTAAGTGAAGGTGTGGTTGGGTTTGTGGGTGGGTGAATGATGTGTGTGAGGGTGGGGGATGTTTGCTTAGATGGGTGGTTGGGATGTGTGAGTGTGGGTGGGTAGATAGGAGATGTATGTGTTGATGAGTGGGTAAGGGACGTGTGGGTGTTAGTGGTTGAGGGATAAGTACGTGTGTCTAGGGATGTGTGAGGGGATGAATGTATGGGTGTGTGTGCGTGGATGGGAGGTGTGTGTTTGTGAATGGGGAATGTGTTGGTGGGTGGGGATGTGTGTGAGGGATGTTTGTATGGGTGGGGAGACTGTGCGTGGGTGGGGATGTGTGTGTATATGGGTAAGGGTGTGTGGTTAAGGGATGTGTGGCTGGGGGAATGGGTGGATGGAGGATGTGTGGTTGGGTGGAGGATATGTGGTTGGGTAGAGGATGTGTGGGTGGGTGATTGTATATGAGTAAGGGTGTGTGGTTAAGGGATGTTTGGTTGGGGGATAGGTGGGTAGAGGATGTGTGGGTGGGTAGAGGATATGTGGGTGGGTGAGTGTGTGCAGGTTAGGAGATGGTGGGGCATGTTTGTAGGTGTGGGCTCGGGATAAGTGAGTGGGCTGGGGGAGATGGGAGATTATGTGGGTGAGTGCGGGATTTGTGTGTGGGTAGGTGCGGAATATGTGAGTTGACGGGGAGATGTGTGTGTGTGGCTGAGGAATGTGTGTTTGGTTGGGTGGTTGGAGGTGTGTGGGTGGAGGAGGATATTGGGTGAGTGATTGTTGGTGGGAAATGGGACGGGTAAAGGATATGTGAGTGGGTGGGGAGATGTGTGTAGGTGGGGGATGTGTGGGTTATTGAATGTATGTGTGTTTTGGGGTGTGGGTGGATGGGATGTGTGGTGGATGAGAGGTGTGTGTGGGTGGGGAGATGTATAGGGATGTGGTGGATGGGTGGGGGAATGTATTGTATGTGTGTGTGGTTGGGTGGGGGAGTTGGAGTGAATGGGGGATGTGTGGGTGGGTGGTGGATGTGTCTTATAACATAGTCATATGCATTGTTTATGTTTACAAAATTCATGTGACAATGTTTTTTTCCTATGCACTGTTCATGAAAGAAAGATGAGTGATTGGAAGGGCCGAATGTAAGACGGGCCTGCGTGCCCAATTTGTTACCCTTTGAAAATAAAGTCTGTTCGTTCGTTCGTTCGTTCTGTTCTCTCTCTCCTCTCTCTCTCTCTCTCTCTCTCTCTCTCTCTCTCTCTCTCTCTCTCTCTCTCTCTCTCTCTCTCTCTCTCTCTCTCTGACATAAACGAGCAGCAAGTTGCAAAACTGATAAACGGTAATACTGTTATTATATAATCGTCTGTCTAGCTTGGTAGAATCACACTGCGTATTTGTTTGTGGTAGAGCCGCTAGTACAGTCTACTGTTTATAAAAGGGGTGTCGCGGCAGCGCTGTGACTGGCTCGCTTGCCTGGCAGCAGTCGTGTGTTCTAACCCCCATCAAAGCAGAGATTTTAAAAAAAAAAACACACACACACATGTCACTTTCCTCCAAGCTCGACCCAGCCTAAAATGGGTAGCAGGAAATGTTCTGGGAAGTAAATACGACCGGCCTAATATTGACCACGTCACAATTTGAGTGGTGATTGATCTATAATAATATGGGGTTAGCACTCACGTAGTAACATTAGTCCCTTACTTTATTTACTGTTTATAAATGATGAATACATCCTATACATTTTTTTTACGCGTTTCCATTCTGTTTCAGGATATTGCGGTCAACATCAGCATCTTTCAGCTGTAAGTTGATTCCTAGGCTAGATTACGCTCGTCTGCACGCCACGACTTTCTGAGCGACCGGCTCCATACTCTCATAAGTCACTGGTGCGACTCGAACCGCTTCCAATTTTCGTGCACTCACGTCAACCACGAGAGTATTCGGGGTTACGGAGAAAGCTGCTAACCCCACGGCCAGGGAGCCGGCCCATCCTATACATTAGCTTCTGTATATACAAGATGAATAAATCGTAGACATTAGCTACCGTATATTTAAAATTAATAAATCCTTTACATTAACTACTGTATGTAGAAATGAATAAATCGTATATATTGGCTACAGTATATAGTAGATGAATCAATCGTATACATTGGCTACAGTATATAGTAGATGAATGAATCGTATACATTGGCTACTGTATATCAGAAATGAATACATTGAATACATTAGTTACTGTATTTAGTAGATGAATGAATCGTATACATTGGCTACTGTATATCAGAAATGAACAAATCGTATAGATTGGCGACTGTATATAAGAGATGAATAAATTGTATACATTAGCTACTGTATATTTAAGATGAATAAATCCTTTTCGTTAGTAACTGTTTAAAAAACACGAGTAAATCGTATCAGTAGCGATTGTAGATATATATATAGATATTATATATGATATATAGATAATAGACTATATATATATATATCTATATATATATATATATATATATATAATATATATATATATAGTTATATAGGGACAGGGGAAAGTGAGATATATATATAATAACATTATAATATAATATAATAATATAATCTCTATATATATATATGTATATATATATATATATATATATATATATATATATATATATATCAATTTCCCCTGTCCCTATACAGTATACATAATAATTGAAGCTAAATTTAATAGCACATACTAAAACAAGTCTAGACATCTACATAAAACGTGATTTGCGGATCTACTTACCTTATAAAATGAATTTCAGAAAGGTGATACGTACAGAACTGTAAAGTATGAAGGGAAAAACAATATCAAGTAATCGGTTCTTGTATTCACGCAGTCTAGAAAAAAATCTTAATTATGGAAACCCCAAAATTCCCCCCTTGGGGGGGGGGGGGGGGGGAGAGAATTCCCCACCGGTTGAGAACAGAACCACTGCTCAAGAGGATAGAGATGGGTGGATCTGAAGAGAGTGGTTGCTGTTTCTGGAGCGGTCTCGGATGACAAAGATTAATTTCATCTTCGTGCCAGGACATGCGGGCATAATACAAGGAAATGAGCGGGCTGAGAAGCTCGCAGGTAACGCTACTGTGGAGGGCGGACGCGCCATGGACCAGGTTGACATTCTGAATGCTCTACGAGAAGTAAGACTTTTGCGAGAACCAAGTGATGACCGCGAATCTTCAACCATGGTCAGACTGCGAGAACCGCAAATCAAAAGAGGTATGGCCAAACAAGAACACTACGCAGGAAACCAAAGAAGATTGATAAACCAACACAGAACTGGTGTCGTTAGCCGCTACACGCTGCGGGATTTTCCGAGGCGGGGATCCTAGCACTTATGGACTGAATGGTTCGATGTGCAATGAGGATGATCTGTCGACTAACTAACTAACGAAACAGACATGATTATGAAACTGGGTTTGTAAGAAGCAGCTGCAGAACCAGGTAGAAATATAGAAATCTGCATTTATGCCACAAAGACGGTAATGCATATTACCAGTTATACTGTAAAAATAAATTGTAGGAAATGAGAGGCTGAGAAACGACTTGTTCGATAGCTGCAGAAGGAATACACTGAAGCATATAACTGTTGAATTGGTACAATGACCGCTATGACTGTGCTGCGTTAGTGTTCAATATATGAAGAACAGAGAACATTACTTTGAACCACACTGACTCCATTTGAGGACGAACTCTATGGAAATGCCAACTGCCTAAAGCTGTCTGCAGCGTTCTTTAAGTACGTGGTTTTTTATGTTAATACAAAATCACTTTCATAGCACACGGATATCCTCTTAAGTGCTACAGTTTCACAAATCACACCCTCCAACCCCCACCCCCTCAAAGAGAACACAAGAAGTGAAACAATAAAGTGCACGAACACCGCCAACACCTGCCATGATTCAGTTGTACGTATGTACCAATTGAATTGAGTCAAGAACCAACATCATTGCATTCCCATAAGCGTTCAGTCCTCATCTTAAACAGCCAGCGAAGAGTTTCAATATTAATGGTGCCTGTTGCAATCTGATTATATCTCCGCTTTGCTTTACCTCTGAGTGACATCCGGCGACCAAATCCTCCGACCACCCATAGCTGCCGCATTCTCTCTAGATCATAATAGTCTATCTGTTCTTCTGCATTATTCACGTGCTCCCGGAGGGCATTCACCATATCCGTCTTATCAGGCATCAAATCACCTCTTAATGATGCGGCGCTAGCCAGTCTGTCTGCCTGTTCATTTCGCACATATGTACCAGAATCACACATACTATAAATATTCGTGTGCGTATGTGTGTGTGTGTGTGTGGGGGGGGGGGGGGT
Organism: Cepaea nemoralis; assembly: GCA_014155875.1. Lineage (NCBI taxonomy): Eukaryota > Metazoa > Mollusca > Gastropoda > Stylommatophora > Helicidae > Cepaea > Cepaea nemoralis. Next base: position 138,925 of record JACEFZ010016115.1, read on the forward strand.
GCGTGTGGGTGGGTATGTGAGGTTGTGTGTGGGTGTGTGTGTGTGTGTGGGTGTGGGGGTAGATATTTAAATACTAACATTTTGGTTGAGCTGCAGCCTATCCGATATGCTCTCATTAATTTTCAATTGCTGAGGGGCTTTTAACATGCGCATAAAGCACACAGTTCCTCTTAGTTTTTCGCCCTTGTCCGAAATGACTAGGCGTCCAGTCCCCTACCCCAGGATTGTGAGGTGTCTGCAATCCTTTCCTTATTTTATAAGACTACTGCCAAGACCGTGAAATGAAAGGCGTCCCCATGAATTATAGGCGGACGTCTTAGGTGTAAACCCACATTTTCTTCTCTTTAAATATGTTCAGTTTAACACATTAGGGTGTAGGTAGATTCAGATTAACAGATGAAAATGTATGCAGATTCATGTTAATACTTGCAGCCGTGTAAGATTCTGAGATTCCGGTTAACATAATGATTATGTATAAAGATTCGGTTAATATCTGAAGGCTTGTGAATATTCAGATTAACATGAAGATGTGTGAAGATTTAGGTTAACATATGAAGATGTATGAAGATTCAGGTTAATATATGAAGATGTATGAAGATTCATGTTAACATCTGAAGATATATCAAGAAAGGTAAATGTTTCCCATAATATAACATGCTTTATGACCAATTTAATTTCAAGTCTATGTTAATTCTTGTTTCTTTTCTTTCCTTTTCAGATAGTGCGAAGTTTATTTGACATCTCGAAGGACATAGAACAGAGCACATTTGGCACGAAACCGTTTCAATAGTTTCAACAGATAACATAGAACAAATGCAGTGTTTGTATGGACTGATTGAAGAGTGACTAATAAAACAAATACAGCACACAGTGGTCATTAGACATGCATTGAAGACACTAATCACAATCTAAATTGAAGATTCTGTTGTCTACTTTCTACACTGGCTTGTCGTTAAAGTGGCACCTATAGCAAACAGATAAACCCATAATTGCTCCAGTCTCCTCCCCATAGATCGCCCTAGAATAATCTCAATCACAGCTCACGAACTCCGTGGCACCAAGAGCCCAACTGCGTTTATGCCAGAATCACGCAATCATGTTCGCTGTGTGATGTTTTCTTTCCCCTTAACTTTAAAGTGTTGCCTACGTTCTGTTTGTTTTTGACCTACACTTATCGATATTCTTTATAAGTTTTTAGTTTGCACGAGTAGAAACCAAATACTCGTATTTACCAGGTGAATTTACTGGCACATATGCTGATATTAACATATTGGTGTGAATATCTGTTCCATTTTTTGAAAACTTATAAAGTTAATATATATATATAGGTATTATCATTATTCGCTAAGAAAATAAAGATAAAATACACAGGTGGTTACACACCCGCTTCACACGCCAGTGATCCGGGGCTTATTTCCAGATCCGGTCAGGGATATGCACTACTGACGAGCTCAAACGAGAGCGAAACTCGAGTATAGTGCTTCCATATTGACGTGGATAGGTCTTAGGTTCATGCCAGAATATGATCAGCGTTGCCAGTAGTGGGTTGTGCTCAATATTTAAGTTTCAAATCCCGAGACAACCAAATAATCAAAGATAAAATAACCTCGTTGCGATCACTGGACAGTGGCGAGGTGGTAATGTGGTTAGCATGCCTGCCTGCAAGTCTGGTGGTCATGATTCGAATCCTTATTGAATCCTTTGTTGTTATTATTTTAAATATATTTGGGTTTTCATGTTAACCTAGTCTCAACTTCGAACCAGGAAATGTGACAGGACATAAAGGAGACAGGCATGATACTAACTATATCACTTATTGATCACGCATTGGTTAATAAAATATGTGGTTGGCACCATATATCCAAGATGTGTATTAGGGTCCTTTACTTTTTTTAACTATGAACTTTTTTAAAACCTAGTCACCGCCCTATCAGTTGTGGAGTAATAAACCTTCACGCATGCTTGACACACTTATTTATGAGATAAGTGACCAACTCCTTTCATCAGTGCTTTTCCTTCAGACATCATCTCTAGTAATCATAGGTCGAGACACGTTTGTTCTAGACGAGATTACGGTCGTAAATTATAACTCTTCATTTGGGGAGTGAAAATGAACTGCTCAGCTGGTCAGCAAGTGTTTAGCCAATTACTATTTTTAAAAAAAAAATTAATTAATTACTTTATTTATTTATTTTTTGCATATCCCTTACAGGACGTTGCAGGCAACATCAGCATTTTTCAGCTGCTGTTGATGTACTAGGCAAGATTACGCTCAGTAGTTTGCCACTGCTGTCTGAGCGACCGGCTCACATACCCCGTAAGTTACCAACGCGGCGAGACCGGCTGCCCATTATGTCACTACACAAATACAGTCAACCACTTCACATACAATTAAGGCAAATTGCAGTTGTGGTGTTAGGCTGATGTTTGGTGAGTGAATTCAATAATACGATTTATATGGTTAGTGTCATACCTATTCCTGACTTTGTTTGGTGATGGAAGTCCATAATAAAGTTTATATGGTTAGCTTCATACCTATAGTCCTGACTTTATGTTTGGTGATCGAAGTCCATTATAAGGTTTATATGGGTAGCGTCATACCTATCGTCCTGACTTTCTCAAGTAGAAAAACACAATGCTACGTGTTTGATAAAAACTATTGATCTCATAAAGGCACTGGCCGGAAAAAACACGTTTAATTTTGCATTACTGAGGATTGAACTTCGGACTTCTGTGTTAGTGAGTAAATTAAATAAAGCATCCCATTTCACACCATGATGCCTGTTAGTTAAATGATGCCAGTCATAAATGAACTAGTCAGAAAACACTCTGCCTATACTAGGGATTGAACCTAAATCTCTGTGTTGGCAGGCAAACACTGATTATACTGATAGCTAACTGTCTACAGAAGACCGCCGCTGTTGTTAAAGATTCAAGGCGGAGATAAACTGCTGCTGTTGCCAAGATTCAAGACGGTTACAAATATTCTGGGATTACGCCCAACGTTGACCCATATAAATACATTATGGGTAGCAGCGCCAGTTCCATTACTCCGTCCGCGTCCCCGGAGTCTCAAGAAGGGCCCGTTGTCATTGTGCCTGCGCATGTGCACAGCCAGCTGAATGTACCGACTTCTGCTACTGCTGCCAGTGGAGTGAGTGCACGAGTCTTGAAACCTCCTCGCTCTAGACCTCACACCAAGGACAACACTCGGCAGATATTGACTGGAAACGGTAAGTTGATCGTTTTATCTCATTACTTTCTTTGCGCTTATTCGTGGCTTTAACTTCTTGCATTACTCTTTATAATATATTAATATCGGGTTGTGTACAATGTTTCATATTTTTGTTTATCATTTGATATACTTTATACTTTTAACAATTTACATACTTTTAATAATGAATTATACTCCGGTCTTTTAATAATGGCTTGCTTTGCTTTCGCTTACTTCCTTTAAAAGTGTACCTGTTCGTTCACTTGTTTTATTTATATATGCAGTAAATCATCATTGCACGCAGTAAAAAAATAAAAATTAAATAAAGGACGATATTCAATGCCTTGATGCGTATTGGGTACATGGTGCTAGCCCCATAATGTTATAGATCAATCAACACTCGACAATGATGTGGTCAGTAAAAAAAAAACCGTCGACTTTACTTTCCATTGCTTTTCCTGGTACCAGTTTTAGGCCAGATCGAACTTGACGTCGAGGTCAATATTTAAAAAAAATATTGCCTCACTGAGGATTTGAACTCATGACGACCGGGACGTCGTGATAGTCAATGGGCTACCGCGGCTCATTAAAAAAAAATTTTTTTTGCATATCCATCACAGGACATCGCTGTCAACAGCAGCATCTTTCAGCTGATTGTTGATTTCTTGGCAAGATTACGCTCAGAAGTTTGATTAAACAAATTAGGTAATATTAAATACATAACGGTAGAACTGTTTATAAAAGCACGAACTCTGCGCATGCGTCTGCCAGTCTCTGTGGGATTGTTTATCCTTCTTTCCTCCCGTCTAGCTGTATCTGTCTGCTCATCCGTCCTTCCAACCGTAATTCTGTATATCTGCCTGTCTGCTTGAACAAATGAACTAGCGATCTTTTCTTCACGGTTTGAAAATAAAGTCTGTTCATTTCCTATATCCATATATAGTCCCAACCTGTATATTTTATTGCATATATATTAGCTTACATTACTTGTATTATTATTATTATTATTATTATTATTATTATTATTATTATTATTATTATTATTATTATTATTATTATTATTATTATTATATTATTTGTACATTATTTCGTTTGTTGTGCATTACGTTCCCATTCTTCAATTTCACTATGTTGAATTGTCTCGTAGTTGGCGTTTTGTATTTTGTACACTGAGGAATATCTCATCTCATCTCATCTCATCATGCTTCTCTTGTACCTTGCGGTGTCGAGGTGAAGTATAAACAGCGGAATAGTGCCCGCTTATGGGCTTCATGTATCGATAATTCCATGGGCTCTGTTATTCCCTGCGTCCATCGTTTACGTGGTCGGCCTCTTCCTCTGCTTCCCTCTGGTCTGTACATCATTGCTTGTTGTGGTATACTGTTAGTTGGTTACCTACTTGCATGGCCAAACCATTTGACTTGCTGCCTTCTAATAAAATCTAGTGCAACTATAACCCCGACTTTAGTCCCGATTTCTTCATTTCTGATCTTATCTTTTCTTGATACATTGAGTATTCTTCTCAGGAATCTCATTTCTGTTGTTGTGATTTTTCTTTTCTCTTTTTCTGTCATTGTCCAAGGTTGGCATTGGTAACATAGAGTTGGTAGGAAGATTGTGTTGTAAAGTGCTTTCTTAGTAATTATTGATACATGTTTGTTCTTTAGTATTGGTGCCATTTGTCCAATGAGTTGGTTTGCCTTATTGCATCTATTTTCGATCTCGTCTTCTGATTTGCTATTTGATGATATACTTCCTAGGTACTTGAAACTCTTTACTTGTTTCAAGGGATGTTTGTTTAGGTGAATCGTTGTTGCTTATTCTTCTTTAGTTACAGTCATTATCTCTGTTTTACTTGTGCTAATTTTCATGTTATGTTCCCTACACATTTCGATTAGACCATTCATGTGGTCTTGTAATTCAGCTTCTGATTTTTCTATTAGTGCTTGGTCGTCCGCAAACAGTAGTTCTCTAATGGTTAGATTTGCAAATGGTTCTTCTTCTGTGTTCTCGTCAAGCGGTGTTCTTGCGGTCTCTGTTTGGCTGGTTTCTTTACATATGTTGTCTATATATGTTATGAACAAGAAAGAGGATGGGACACAACCAAGTCGTACTCCGGATCTCATGGTGAAGGGTTCTGAGTGTTCTCCAGTTGCTCTCACTATGCATTCACTTTTGTTGGATAAGCTTCTACTGAGGAATATATTATATTGAAATCTGACGTTATGTTTGTGTATATTGCAAAATCAATAACAAATCTGTTATTAAATATTAGACAGTTATTTTAACCTCGCAATTATTTCAAGGTTTTAAAAATTAACTTTTATATCAATGTACCGCCTGTCGACCATTGTACGAGAAATACAATTTAGTAATATTGTTGCAAATTCACGGAAAAGAATGTGAATGTTTATGTATTACATTACGTATTACATATGACCACTCTTAACTTTAATTCATATCTTAGTTGTTTAGATAAGAGATGCTGTTTCACATGGCTACAGTCAGCATCATCTTCCATTTTGTCGTCACGCTTCGTGGGGAGGAATAGTTGGTGCCCCAGTGCCCGACGGGTGGCACAGGCTAATGTCATTTCGTGAGACTGTACAATATCTTTGCTTTAGTCAATTCATTTTCTTCTTGGGTATCCTCTTGCTCTTGTATCATATCTTCTTTGATGCAGGGCCAAAGCTGTTTGTTGATGGTGTTGCATTCTAACGAGACAGCCAAACCATTTGATCTCCTGTCTTTTTAATATGTGTGACAAAAGGTGTTGATCCCACTGTCTGATCACATTTCTTATTCGGTCTTGGATAGACTATCAATAATACTCACAATTTAATGTCGTAAACATGAAAAAGAACCACTTTGCATGTTTTAAGACTCATCAGGCCTGTAATGCTAGACCCATATTTTTATAGAGGAACCGGCACTCTGTGAGAATGCGGTCAATGCCACGCCGGCCGCTTTCACTTCCCAAGTCATTACCCGACACCTATAGGCTAGAGTCTAACCACAAGGTCACCCCGGCTCCCATTCAGTGACGTAGTTCACTTCTATTACGTGCCTGAGCTTGCACTTACACAACAGTAAAACCGCTGTTATTATCTATATTTTTCGGAAACTTCCCGGAAAAAGCGTTCCTAAAGGACACCGGATGTAACATTTATCTCAGAGGTTTTCTACTCCAGGACATCCATATTACTTTAATCTTGGTTAATTCTATTTATGTACAGATTTTAATTTCAAGCCATATTTTGTTTCCACTGAAATGTATGTAAACATTACTACTTTATACGAGCGTTTATTGATTGACTATAACGGTGTTCGTGTTTTTTATGTATTTTAGCCAAAGTATAGAACATTTATTCATTTCAAATTTGGCCACATTATAAGACAATATCTGGAACATGTTGTGACAGCTGGAAATATTTGTGGAAAGAGAGATAAGAGGACGACATCGAGAGAACATTCTTGACAGTTTTGTGTCATAACACGAAATGAAGTCAGCATATGAATTGATAAATGCCGTTGGAGATAGCAAGATTTTAGAGAGGCATTATAGCCCATGCCAGTCGGAAAGCACTTGCTGATAAAGGAAATGATATATAACTCTTTAGTATGTACTTGACAATATTGAGCAATATATCAGGCAATAAATCGAATAGTCTGTTGTTTGTAGCTTCTGTAATTTGTTTTTGTTGTTGGTCTGTTTGGTAAACAATGCATTGGCAAGCAGTGCTCGAACAGAAATGGTAAACTACTGAACATAAAATTGCCCAGTAAATCACGACCAGCCAATACATGCTGGGGTTGATTGCAACGTACAGCACATGCCATGTAACTGACAAGATAACAATGACAGAAGGAAAATTGGGAGCGGCAGAAGACAAGAGGCTAGAAACGAGGCACGGAGCAGGAAAAACAAAATCCCACTGAAGAATGCATGTTTACAACTCCGCGAACAGGAATTCTTATAGTGTTACGGTGATTGGTCGTTACTGATTTCGTATCTGCAGAAGCTGTAACAAGTATATGCAAAAATAGTAGCAGTCTTATTGGTAATGGTTAGGTACAGCATTTAGACACGACAGGATCGTATAGCCAGTCAGTCAGTCATGTATCCCACTGATAGACGTTTAATGATTCTACGGTAACTTATATATATATATATATATATATATATATATATATATATATATATATATATATATATATATATATATATATATATATATATATATATTCATGTTGTGTTTTTCTTGTAACTGTATCAGTGTGTGTTTCTTGTTTCTGTGCTGGAAGAAGGATCTGGTCGTAACGTCCGTTGTGTTACTTGTGATCATGTATGTTCTAGTTACGATTACCGTCTACTTCTCGTATTTTGGTGATTCCTTTATAGTAACTAAAACACCATATGAAAAACAAACAAACAAACAAACAAACACACAAACAAACAAACAAACAAACAAACACAAACTGGGTTCCGGTAATGAAAGGGAATCCTACCTGAATTCCACATTCATCAAGTAAGAACACTTACACAGGTCGAGAAAAAAAAAGAGGTTGTTAGAGGAAAAAACTACACCCAGCAAGGATGTAACAACGATAGGGAACATTTATGTTGAACTGAGAAGAGTTTTAAAACATAAGCTTCAACTGTTCAACTTCAACAGCATCATATCTGCGTGCTGATGGTCTTCCTGGTTTTAATGAGCTCTCCTAGAATTTGACCAATTTCAATGGGGGTGGTTTTGGGTGGAGGTGGGGTGGGTGGCGGAGAGGTGGGTGGAGGTGGGGTGGGTGGAGGTGGGGGTGTGTGGATGTGGGGTGGGGGAGGTGAGAAGAAGGCATTGGAGGAGGAGGCGGTAGTGGTTGAGGAGGCAGTGGTGGTGGATGAGATGGAGGCGGTGGTGGAGGAGAGGTGGAGGCGGTGGTGGTGGAGGAGATGGTGGTGGAGGAAGTGGAGGTCGTAGTGGTGGAAGTGGTGGTGGTGGTGGAGGAGGAAGTGGTGGTGGTGGTGGTGGACGTGGTGGTGGTGGAGGTGGTGGTTGTGGTGGAGGTGGTGGTGGTGGTTGTGGTGGAGGTGGTGGTGGTGGTAAAGTGGTGGTGGTGGAGGTGGTGGTGGTGGTGGAGGTCGTGGTGGTGGAAGTGGTGGTGGGGGAGGATGAGGTGGTGGTGGAGGTCGTGGTGGTGGTGGATGAGGAGGTGTTGGAGGTGTTGGTGGAGGTTGTTGTGGTGGAGGTGGTGGTGGTGGAGGTGGTGGTGGTGGTGGTGGAGGTTGTGGTGGTGAAAGTGGTGGTGGAGGTGGTGGTGGAGGTGGTGGTGGTGGTGGTGGAAGTGGTGGTGGTGGTGGAGGTGGTGGTGGAGGTGGTGGTGGTGGTGGTGGTGGTGGTGGAGGTGGTGGTGGTGGTGGAGGTGGTGGTGGTGGAGATGGTGGTTGTGGAGGAGGTGGTGGTGGTGGTGGTAGAGGTGGTGGTGGTGGTGGAGGTGGTGGTGGTGGAGGTGGTGGTGGTGGAGGAAGAGGTGGTGGTGGTGGTGATGGTGGAGATGGTGGTGGAGGATGTGAAATTGGTGGTGGTGGTGGAGGTGGTGGTTGTGGAGGTGGTGGTGGTGGTGGTGGAGGTGGTGGTGATGGTGGTTGTGGAGGAGGTGGTGGTGGAGGTGGTGGTGGTGGAGGTGGTGGTGGAATGGAGGTGGTGAATGTGGAGGAGTGGAGGTGTTGGAGGTTGTGGAGGTGGTTGAGGAGGTGAAGAGAGGGTGGTGGCGGAGGAGGTGGTGGTGGAGGAGGAGGCGGAGGTGGAGGAGGAAGAAGGACACAATCTTCTTTGTTGAAACATCACTGCATGAGGTGGTATCTACACAAACCTAGGGGGACAGGCAGATGTGTTGAAATACGAATAGAAATGGAGTTTTCCTAGCGCTAGGAAATCTGTGAAATCAAAAGAACGTACAGCTAGTACCACGGTTAAAATATTTAACTCAAAAGTGAAATCAGTACTGCTATATGGATCTCAAACACTCAAAGCGACAAAATCAGTCACTAATAAACTACACACATTGATGATCTGATGCCTGCGAAGAATTAATGGAGATAAAGTGATGTGGCAGAATCCTTAATGGAGAGCTTAAGGAGAGAAATATACAGATGTCAACGAATTTAGAGTTGAGATAATAACGCCGATGCTGGATAGATTACACATTGAGAAAACCTGGTAAGAGTATAATTAAAATGTCTTTCCACTGGAACCCACGGGGCAAACAAATTAAGAGTTAAAGTTGGTTGCACATCCTTTACAGGACGGCACAGTCAACCCCAGCATCTTTTGGCTGTTTTTGATTTCTTGGTAATTTTACGTTTAATAGATTGTGTTGCTTTCTGAACCACCGGAACTCATACCACAGTATAAAAACCAACGCATGGCGGTCTGCTGCCAAATCTCCCTCAGTTGTGTTTCGAGCGCGGTATGCGGGATTACGAATTGCGTCCATAAACCCTTCACCACAAAGCCGGTAAATTAAGAGGGAAACCAAAAACCATATAGAAGAGAATTTGAGCAGAGATGATTAACACTGAGAGGACATGGAACAAGCTGCAGGAAATAGCAAAAGATAGACCAGTTTGATGTGTTATTGACTGTCCCTCAATGGGGGATAAAGAGCAGCGGAAGAAGAAGCTCTCTTTCTAATTTGATTCTGTTTTGATGTGCCAGGACGAGGGGTCATATTGATCAATTCCTATATTCACCCCCATGTAGTTCCTCGTGGGCAGACATCAATTTGGCTAACAAAAAGAGAGTCGAATAAGGTCTCCACCGTAGCAAAACCTCGAAAGTTCCACAACGGGACTGCAAGAGTCACAGAAATTCGTCATCAAGGTGGTATATAATCAGCACTCACGTCTTTCACTTACCGTTTAGTTTGTAGAGCATCATATTCATTGCACACAGCTATGTGTATAAGTGCTCCTGTCTTCTCCCATTGATCATACAAGGAGAATTGAACATGAACTAAGTTAAGTGCAAATGTGCAAATATGACCAGCTTTCAATGTGCCTAGTTTCAACTTTCTCCTCTTACTCCATTATAGTCAGAGCAAAGGCGTATATTCATCCGCTAGTATTAGATTTCTTTGCATTCCTAATTTTCTACTGCCAAGATTACCTTTTCATGATCGTCCGCGCTGCGGAAAAAGACCAAGCCATATGGGATAAAAACCCGGTGCAATGAAGTCGAACCTGTCGACTTTTAAGCGACTTTAAGCTCGTCCGATTTTCTTTTGAAACATTAATATTCTCTTTTTGAAAAACAAAGCGCCTGATCTTGTTACTCAACGTTAGTCTTATCATATTAACGTGTGAACACTTAATTGCGGTTGTGTTGCATGGAGCCAATCATATATTGGCTGTTGGCGATAACACCATTGACCTTACGAATGCTAGGGGCAGCGGATGTCATTCAATAGATATATAGCTATTCAATCATGTGGCAAGTCTGTGGTTTATGGGTTAGTGAACGCAGTTTCACACTTCCCCAACATATTAGGTCGATGGTTGAAATCCGCCGCATTCGATTTAGGAGCAAGTCTCTTTGCGTTGATTTCGATGGTATGAGAATCGGCCGTTCAGAAAACAATGTCAAACTGCTGACAATAAAATACCTAATATATCACAAGCAGCAGCTAACCTGTTCACCCTCATGTGGCACTTTATCATTATTTTCAAACTTATTCAGTTTTATGTCGCAATCACTAAGGTCTGAAAATAACAGTTTGTTGTTTCTTGAAAATCATGTGACGAATTGTTTACTCCCACCTATCTACATTGTCTTGTTTTCCGCCTCCCGTTTCTATTGACCGTGGGCGATGTTTGTCCATTATCATCTCTTTGGCAATGCCTTGGTGCTATAGTTTCGTGACTTGTGTTTTGTTTACAAACGGTATTCAATTATCCAGACATCTTGTTTGTGGCCGGCCTCCAATGATCTTGTCGAGTAATTGTGTTTATTTTGGCTTGCGTGTAATTTACCGTTGTTTGTTTATCTATCTTTATTCATTTCCACATTCTGTTGATCATGAAGCCAGATACACAAATCGAATGTGTTTTCCTTGGCAGGAAGTTTTTTTTTTATAGCACGTTATACTCCCTTGTTTTAAAGCAATCTATTTAAAAAAAAAATTAAAATGAATGACTTTAAAAAAAAACAAAATTGATTTCGCAAACTAATTGTTATTTGTTTATTCGTCAGAGTGCTATGTTACAAATGCCAGCCATGGACAATCCTATAAACACACAAACGTACTATCACATCATATGAGATTATATGCAATAGAAAAGCAGCTGGAAAATCGTGAAAACCTAGACAAAATGAGAAATTAGGAACATGTGTAGCAATAACATCGACTGCTGACTTTATAGAACACCAAAGAATTAGATGATTCGGATATTTAGTTAGAATGGAACCAGATCAAACAGCGGCTAAAGCGTTCTCAGTGAGAACATGGGGATACAAGTCGAGGTATAACACAGGAATAGTTGGTTAGATAAGTAAAAGAGACATTGAAGCAATATGACATCAGCACAAGCTAAAAGACAAGCAAAAAAACAGAAAATTACACCTGCCTCCTCTCTGCGACGCTTCACGGCAAAATAAGCAGGACAAAAGAAGAAACATGTATTCGATATTATCACACTGACGAATAAATCATGTCACCATGAGCACATATTGAAGAACTACGGTAGCAAAGTAGTTATGTACCGTTATGCATTCTTCTCAGGCACTCCTTTCTTCCAGGCCCAGGTATAATCTCAAACAAGCGTATTGAAGTCGGATACATGTAACGCACAGTATGATACCATCTAAGGTTTACTTAGTTTATATAATACTGGTTTGTTTCAATTGTATGTTTAAGTAGTATTCTTTCGTGTATTGCTGACCAATAAGATCTATCATACCGAAACGTCTCGAAATTGTCTTCCTTGTATTTCCATGGGGTGACTTTCCCTGCGCACAGATTGGATTGGATTCCTTTCATTCGGCCACTTCACGATACATTGATACGAACGTGTGTATGTTTCGGCACGTTTAGAAGAAGCCACTAGCACATTATCACCCTCAGTAGATGTCTTTGAATAAGCGTGCTGTTATTACCTGTAGCACATCGATTCCAGGGGATTCGTGGTAGCGCAGTAGTCTGCACGTCTACCTACCGGCCGGTGGTTAAGTGTTCGAATCCCCAATCGAGGAGGATTTTTTTTTTTTACATTTACCTGGCCTGCCAGATCAACCCTGCCTTAAAGGAATGCTAGTGAATTGCCTAAGGAGGGAAGTAGCGACGACCGACCTGGTATTTACCACATCATCCACCTAGCACCGATTTGTCTAGAATATGGACTTAATACCATATACCCACACACATGTTGGTGTTTAAATGTGTCGTGTATCTGTTTACTGACCTTGATTCCATAAATCGTGTTTACTTTCAATGTGTACATGTGGGACATGTACTGTCGCATGACCACATTTCATTTTAACGAAGGTAGGTACAACCAAGTGATTTAAAGTGCTTCAAATTTCTATGTGGATCGCGGCGTAGGTGGTTCATTTGGGTAAGTTTGAACTTAAATGTTGACTTTCCGTACTTGATTTGGGGATGTTAATTACATGTACCTCAGAAGTCGGAGTGGGTTACCCACGGCACACGCAAAAATGTGTCCTGTGCACTCACCACTGGTAACAAGTGTGTGGCTTAGGCTCCATTCAATGTGATCGAACAGAAGACAAAAAGAAACCAACGACACCAACACACAAACAAAAACACGTTAACGAAATGTTTTCAGTGTTATCACGAACATGTGACTTTTCTGTGTTGTTTGTGAAGCTGGATGAAGAATTACTTGCGCGATGAATTAAAGTGAGGAAGAGTTGCGCAATTCGTCGACCAAACTCTCTCGCCTGAGTCCATCTGAATCCAGTGGCAAGACAAGTCAAGACGACTGGAGACGAATACATGTGCAGTGGATGACCAGGGCGCTCTATGTGCCTTGCCGTGTTCATCACGTTCCACAACGCTTTGCAGGTAAACGCCGTCTTGCCCGTTGAATCATCAATGATTTATTCCGCGCAGTCTGTCGGATCCTGTCTTCACATGCTGGGTAGGTATACCCTAGTTCACCGATTGGTTTGAAGCCGAATCGGCTACCCATGCCTGGTTTAGCCAGCCTGTCACAGCTGTTAGCCCGGTGGGTGGCCGCTGTCGCATGCTGACAGCTACCACTTCTCTATATACACCCAGGCACAGACACAACTAAATAATAAAGAATAGCTAAAAAGGAGGCGTGCGTTTGTTACTGGGACCCATAAGGGAAACAAAGAATAGTAACACCGTAATGCATGTCGCAAGATCCGACTTAGGATGGTTAACTTGATACTGACTACCTCAACCGACAGAAAACTTTAGTTGCAAAACAACAAACTATGAACACGTTTGCAAAATGTCGTGAGCTGGCTAGGCTTAAAATTCATTGAGAGACGAGAGGAAAAAGAAGAAATACAGAAGTAACTGGAGGCAGGTAATTAAGTTAAAGAAAACAGCTGTAATAAATATTTATGTTAACGTTTCTGCGCCTGAAGGATACTGCTTTAACTCGACATGTTTTAAAGGGACTGTTTTAACTTGTTCTATAGTAAACTATTTTCTTACTTTAAAGATAGCATTATTTATCTTCGTCTTCAGTTTGTCTTTCATTACAACTTAAGAAGAGATTTATGTTTTTCATACATGGTGGTATGCTTCAGGTATAGAATTGATGCATGTTTCACTAGGGTCGATCTGTTTTCATGTTTCTTTAACTGTACTTAAGCCATTTACAGAGAACCGTGTCATAATAATCTTGTTACATGGCCAAACTATCCGAATTTATGTTTTTCGTCTAAAATCGTGTCTAACACTGCTGCTGTCTCTACATAACTCCTATCATCGTCATTTCTGATTTTATCTCTTTTCGTTATATTTACATTTCGTCGGGGGGATTTCATGTCTCTCAATTCAATAGTTTTGTTTTTACTTTTGGTGTTATTGTCTAAGTCTGAATGCAATAATTTAATGTTGGCTGCTGTTGTTTTGAGGTTATTGTATTTTGTTTTTAAAATCCTTTAAAGAATGTTAGCTGTAATTCATGAATCCAATGTATTAGCGTTTGTGCCGCCTGAGTCTTGATTGAGGTTAGTAGTGACCTTCCGGCAACCCAATACCAAATTATTATCTCAGAACTGTATTGAAGACCTCTCATTTCGCTTTTCAAGCTCAAATAACAGCGGGGTGTGAATGGCCAGTACTGGAACATCACAACTGTAAAAATAAAATAAAGGACTTAGAGCCTCATTGGGAATTTGAGGTCATGATCGCTGAGTTGACCTGAGAGCTCACTTTAACTTACCGCCTCATTGGGAATTCGAAGACATGATCACTTGGTCGACCTGAGAGCCAGCCTTAACTTATCGCCTCATTGGCAATTCCAAGACCTTATCACTGGGTCGACCTGAGAGCTCACGTTAACTTTCCGCATCAATGGGAATTCGAAGATATGATCACTGGGTCGACCTGAGAGCTCACGTTAACTTTCCGCCTCAATGGGAATTCGAAGATATAATCACTGGATCGACCTGAGAGCTCACGTTAACTTGCCGCCACATTGGGAATTCGAAGACATGATCACCGGGACACAGGCAAACGTGCTAGCTACTGCAATAAAGCCTCCCCCCCTCCCCCCCATTCACGTCGGAGAAGCATATCAGAATGTAACCAAGTCACGTGTCGTCACAGCTCTTGCGGATTGGCTGGCGATAAGCCTCGTTTGCTAATATTTCCTTCATGACTTTTAGTTACAGCTAGTCGTCGACTTACGACCACGATGGTTCCGACAGACCGGTCGTAACACGATTTGGTCGTAAGTTGAGTACGCTATGTATACAGTAATGTGAAGTGATGTTATAAAAATATTTAAGTTAAATTATATCATAAATTTCTTTTATTATTGTTATAAATCATAATTTTCGGTGTTCATTTTGTGCCATTTGTATCACATCTACACCATTTTGTTTCTTATTTTTACATCGTCAGGTTTAAGAAAAACACTGCATTAACTGTACGTGTACAACTGGTTTAATATTTGCAAAACATACAAAATACATGTGTGGAAAATACTATAGGAAACATTATTATTACATGGTCTACCATCTCTAGTTCGGCGTCGTCAATAAAGATTGATGGTACCCCATGTGCACCTTGTGACATAATCTGTGTCTTCTTTTTGCTAATTGTTAAACCAAATTCTGAAGAAGCATTGGAGAATGCAGATAGTAGACATTGTAATTCTTCCTCAGAGTGGGTCGTAACTGCAGCATAATCTGCAAAAATCAGGTTATCCATCTAAGTCTACGAAGAGTGAGCATGGAATAAACCGTCACACAACCTGATCTTTGCAGACAACGCCGTTCGACTGATAATTGAGGCAGAAATAAATCTTTAAATTTTGAGCACAACCCACTACTGGCAACGCTGATCGCACTCTGGTATGAACCTAAGGCCTATACACGTCAATGTGGAAGCACTAGACTCGAGTTAATAATATGGCTAGTGATTGTGGTCGTAAAGTCGAATAGTCGTAAGTTGCATAAGTCGTAAGTCGACGACTAGCTGTGTTTTTTTGCCAACAGACTCCAGCACAGTACCCATAGAAAATTACCAAGTCTATATTCGAGTCTAAATAAAGGAAATATTCATACAAGGAAAACTGTCAATCAGATAGCGGTGGGAACGATTAGTAGTATGACTCTTCGCTGGCTTTTGAACGAGGGGACGG
>JACEFZ010016115.1:160000-172500 GCA_014155875.1 Cepaea nemoralis
TCTCCATCCCAATGGAACACTTCGAATAACACTGCCTCTCAAGGCCTATTAAATCTCATTCCACACGACAGGTATACTAGCCTCTCTCTAGGCCCGACTCAAAGTAACCCACTCTGGGTCTCGAGTTCCACTCACTATCCCTGGAAACCACAGTGCAGGAGTTCTCTTCCTAACTCCGTCACGATTCTTCACTTTTTCAGACCACGACCTCCTCCTAGTCGGGTCTAAACTCAACTCTCCAAAACGATCCGACCCTCAGTCGGTCTCAGCTTCAACTGATCCCCAGTCAATGTTTCCACTGTCTTTTAAATTTTCTTTTCCGTCCTCCCTGGGCTCCCCACCACATTACTACCCAGCCTAAAACTGTCTCTCTCCCCATCCATACTAGCGGGCTGAAAACCCCTTCACACCCCTTAACTCACTGTTTTTATGTACTAGCATTGTTACTAAGGTCACTCTCCTTAATGTCACTGAACCCAGGCATATGTCAGGCCACTACACCACAAAGGTTCTCTACTCTAAAACGGGACCCAGAATTGGCATGGCAAGTGACGACGGCCTGCATGATATTGAGCACATGACCCATAGAGTGCCTGTTGCTCCACACACATGACCCATAGAGTGCCTGTTGCTCCACACAAATGTGGGGCTAGCACCATACGCCCAGTACCCCTCAATGCACCTCACAATTGCTGTTTATGTTTTCAGTGTTGATTTTTTAAAAATTATATCCTTCAGAAATCAATGGCAAACTACTGAGCGTAACCTTGCCAAGAAATCAACAATCAGCTGAAAGATGCCGATGTTGACAGCGATATCCTGTAAAGTATATGCGAACACACAAAAATAAGATTGATGTAGAGTCAAGCACACGGGTCCACAGACACACGCAGACGGAATGACAAACCTATGTGCCCAAGAAGGCATTCAGCGGGTGAAGGGGCGGCCTTGCAAACAGACGCATAGACGCTGAGGCGGGCAGTGAAAAGACAAATGAAAAGACAGGATAGTAAAAAGAAGGAAAACAGACTGATGAATGGATAGATAGACGGCTGGATGGGGGTCTCGTATGACTGGAGAATCGAACACTTGACTAGCGGGACGGCAGGCAATGTACTTGCCACTGAGCTGCCATATTTCCCGGCCGATCGGTGGCTGACCTGAATTCTTCTATTCTTGTATTGTTGGATTTGCCACTTTTGTCTCGCGGAAAGACAACAGCTTTGCTCTTGATGACAAAAGTAGGCTAGTATGTCACAACGCCAGTAATGTGTTCAGTTCAGTTGACCTATTTGGGATGGAACTCAGCTCTATGGGATTATCAATGCAGACAGCAGAGATTCAAACCGTCCCCCCCCCCCCCCTACTTAATCGTTTGATCACTCTGTGCCCCTTACCGAAACTCGATAGCTTCGTCAATACCCTTTCTGTCGTATACGTTCCTTCATTTCTCCTCTTTTCTCGG
Source organism: Cepaea nemoralis (assembly GCA_014155875.1). Lineage (NCBI taxonomy): Eukaryota > Metazoa > Mollusca > Gastropoda > Stylommatophora > Helicidae > Cepaea > Cepaea nemoralis. The sequence goes on from JACEFZ010016115.1 coordinate 161,466, forward strand.
CGTTCCAGTCTGTTTCCGCATTCTTCTACCTGTCTTCACTTAATCCAGCCAGTACCTCGAAATGTTTCCACTGCCTTACTTCTAGATCTAACTGTTCCTCCACCCCATTACTAAATCTCTCTCTCTCTCTCTCTCTCTCTCTCTCTCTCTCTCTCTCTCTCTCTCTCTCTCTCTCTCTCTCTCTCTCTCTCTATTCTTTTCTGTTTTCTGAACCGACTACCGGTACAATAACTTTTAAGCGACTTTAAGCGACTTTCTGTTTTTGTATTGATATCGATGTTATTTTTAAATTGAGGAGCGGCTGGCAGAGTGGCTAGAACGCTGGGCTCCCTATTGGAAGATCCGGCTTCGAATCCTCGGTAAGGTGATGGAACTTTTTCTGTCGATGGCGAGAAAAACCCTAACCTCCACAGTTCGCGGCGACTGGACTAGCCAGGTGGCTTTAATCTCTTAGGCTCAAGATTTCCCCCCCCCCCCACCTCTTTTCCTACATGCAAAGTGTGGTAGGCAGTAATGACAGTTTGTCGATGGTACGAAGCTTCGGTAGTTAAGACAACAATAGCAAATTACTGAACGTAAAATTGTTTAGTAAATCACAAAACTCCAAAATACTTCTGCTGTTGATTACAACGTTCTGTAAAAGACACACGACTAACTCTTTTATTTTAGAAGGTTACCTTTCCTTCCCTCTTTCTTTTCTCCCCTCTTTCTTTTCTCCTCTCTCACCTCCTCTTTACCCGTGAGCCGCAGTCGCACGGTGGCCAAGATGCTTGCCTCCCGGCCAGGTACTGTTTATATGTTGGAATCACTCTCGAATCGAGGCGAGGATTTCCCTGCTTTAAATCTATCAGGCTCCTTGGTAGACCCAGTCTAAAAAAGTAGCCGGACATTTTTCAATCGACCAGGCTCCTTGGTAGACCCAGTCTAAAAAGGTAGTCGGACATTTTTAAATCGACCAGGCTCCTTGGTAGACCCAGTCTAGAAAGCTAGTCGGACATATTTGGAACGTAAATGTGGCAGGAGTGATATTGACCACATTGCCCATCGAATGCCGATTTATGTATTAAACAATAGTGTGCCTAACCACAAACTCTATGGATACGCCTCTAAGCGTGGAAAAGAGTCCTCTATTAATTTCTTACCGTGTTTCTGTCCACCCCTCCCCCTCCCCGTTGTTCGTATGTGTTCGTTTGCTTCTGCTTCACATACTAACATGTTCAAGGAATTTAATCAGAGGGAAGAATTACGGGTATCTCAAAGTCTCAAGGATGGAAGCTCCAACAGACTGACAATTAGAGCATTACCTTTCCAATCGGATAGCTTCTTCAGATTTTCGTGTTCCGCATGTACTGGTGTTACTTTTCTTCTGGAATGAACTAGGTAGGTCAAGAGAGCGATCATGCGGCATGGGCTCTACAATTCAGCCCAGGCTTTGTGCTATGGTGAGGTATACTCCATCCCTGACCTTATAGGTTGTAGTTATTCTGCCTTTTTTGTGAAGCACAGTATATCGTCTGTCAAGACAGCAAGGTGCCAGTTAGTGAACGTCTCAGAAAACAAATGACAACAAACGCAATGTCAAATGAAACGTAATAATTATTTTAGAAACACATTTCGTAGATAGTTGTATAAGGTCATGCGATGCCTGTCTTTCAGAAAAGGAAACATGGTTAGAAAAATTACAGACATCACATGGGCTACATGAACGGATAAAGAGATATAGGAGGAACACGAACTGCCAGAGAAAGCGCGGCAATTAGAAGTAACAACTATAGTCTTGAGTAGCATAGTAGGTCAAAGAACCATGAATCGACAGAAAACACTACACAAATGCTAAATTTGTTGGCTGGGATAATCTTGTGTGTACGGCGGTTGTAAATTACATTAAACAAGCTACCTAATGTCGGATTGTTATTTCCAGAAGTGACAGGTCGGCCTGAGCTTGTGTGATTGGCTGAATTGTTGACGTGGCTTACCAGCTATGGTCTATCCTTCCTTATTATTGTGATATATTTATAAATACAGATTCACATATATGTTTCTGTCTTCCGCTGCTTCCCCACATAAGGCTAATATTTATATTCAATCGCTTATGTTGTTATATACAATACTTTGCATGTGTCCCTTTCCTTTCGTCTGCTCACACATAAAAGAAGCAAAGCAAGGCTATGCAATTTGAGATAGGCAGAAAGACAGCCACCCAGACATACAGGGCAGATTTACATATAAGCCAGATGCAAACATATAGCATTGACATTTTTATAAACCTATCATGTAAGCGGTAACAAAGTGACATATGTATAAACCTATCATGTAAGCGGTAACATAGTAACATATTTATAAACCTATCATGTAAGCGTTGACATACCAGAACGTGTGCCGGTGACAGTTGTTATAAACGTAACATCTCATATGAGTGATTGTACCAGTTACATATGTATAAATATGACAAATCAGTCGTGGCATAAATGTGCTTGTCTCAGTGGCAGATTTATCAGTCGGACATCTCAACCGTGGCCAATGAGTCCTTGTCTCTCTGACAGATTTATCAATCTAACATACCACCATGGAATACTTGTGCCATGGAATGCTTGTGAAATTATTATAAACCTGTCGTGATCTTTGATTCCTAGTGTCTCTGTTAGATTTCTAAGCATAACATTTATTATATTTGTGACCTACTGCGGTTTGTATCAGTGACATATTTGTTAAATTTACATATCTTCCTAGACCTGACACTATCGTAACCTCTAATGTCATCCTTGCCTGGTCGATCCTTGTGCCAGTGAAAATGATTGCGTCAGTGATAGACATGACATCCTTGGCACCCTAGTACTTTTGCTTGTGTTGGTAATATACATATGAAAATGGCTATCGTAACATCTCAATATTCGTGTCATTAACAGATATATGGACATGTCAGCCGTAACATACCAGATAGATGTATAAACTTGACATGTGAGTAACAAAATATCAGTACTTGTATCAGCGACAATTTTATAAGCCTGGCATGCCACTAGTAACATATCAGTACTTGTGTCAGAGACCGATTTATAAACCTGGCATGCCACTAGTAACATATCAGTACTTGTGTCAGTGACAGATTTATAAACCTGGCATGTCACTAATAACATATCAGTACTTGTGTCAGTGACCGATTTATAAACCTGGCATGCCACTAGTAACATATCAGTACTTGTGTCAGTGACAGATTTATAAACCTGGCATGTCACTAATAACATATCAGTACTTGTGTCAGTGACAGATTTATAAACCTGGCATGCCACTAGTAACATATCAGTACTTGTGTCAGTGACAGATTTATAAACCTGGCATGCCACTAGTAACATATCAGTACTTTTGTCAGGGACAGATTTATAAACCTGACATGCCACTAGTAACATATCAGTACTTGTGTCAGTGACAGATTTATAAACCTGGCTTGTCACTAGTAACATATCAGTACTTGTGTCAGTGACAGAATTATAAACCTGGCGTGCCACTAGTAACATATCAGTAGTTGTGTCAGGGACAGATTTATAAACCTGGCGTGCTACTAGTCATCATCATCATCATCATCAAGTGCCCTGCCAGCTGGCGTAGGCGTTCATGGCTCTCCACAGATCTCGGTCTTTGGTTTTCTGGATCAACTCTGCTGCTGATATTCCTCCGTGCCACCGTCTCAATCCATCCAGCATCATTTCTCTTGATCTGCCTCTGCCTCTCTTCCCCTCGATCTTTCCAGTTGTCACGATGTTCTCCAATGCCTCTCTTCTCATTACATGACCAAAGAAACTGTTTGTCTCTTTCTTATTGTTGTATATAGATGTTCTAGTTTCATTAGCCTGTTTCAGGCAGTCGTTGTTAGTTACTCTGGTAGTCCAAGGAATTTTCAACATTCGTCTCATGAACCACATCTCTGTTGCTTCTAATTTCTTCTTAATTTGTACATTTACATTCCAAGATTCACTGCCATACAGAAAAACTGGTTCTACCTAGCATTTCAGCCCGCTCTTTCTTACACTCAGTGATAGTGACCTATTGCACAAGATAATCTTCATTTTCTGAAATGCGGTCTTTGCTTGCCCTATTCTGCTCTTAATCTCTGTTGTACATCTTCTATCTGGTGTCATAAATGTCCCTAGGTATCTAAAATTATCAACCTGGTTAACAATTTGTCCTTCTATTTCTATGTCACATTTTGGTGTCGCCATTTTCTTTGATATCACCATTGTTACTGTTTTCTTGATATTCAAGGAGAGTCCTTTCCTTGCACTCTCTGTTACTACAGTGTCCAACAATTGTTGCAGGTCTGTTGATTATCCGCCACCAATACTGTGTCATCTGCATAGCGTATATTATTTATATTATAACCTCCAACTAGTATTCCTGGCATCTCTTTGATCTCTCTCATTATTACTTCGCTATATAGGGAGAAGAGATCGGGTGACAAGATACACCCCTGTCGTACTCCTAGCTTTATGTGTTCGTAACTACCCTCTATTATTTCCAATTTTAATTGCTGCTAGTAACATATCAGTATTTGTTCCAGTGACAGATTTATAAACCTGACAGGCACTAGTAACATATCAGTAATTGTGTCAGTGACAGATTTATAAACCTTACATGCCACTAGTAACATTTCAGTACTTGTGTCAATGAGATTTATAAACTTGATAGGCCACTACTACCATATCAGTTCTTGTATCCGCCACAAATTTATAAATATGGAATGCCACTAGTAACATATATCAGTACTTGTGCCTGTGACATATTTATTCAGGTGTGGATACCTGCATAGTAGCTTCTTACAAGCAAGTCGTGGTAATGGTGTTTAGAGAGAGTACATTTACCTCTTCCTCTTTCCCCCTGTTCTCATCCTCCTCCTTCTCTTTTTCTTCAGCCTTTATTCTCATCCCATCTCATCCACCACCACCTCCTCCTCCTCTTTTTCTTCTCCTTATTTTGACGATTATGGCTCTCCAATCTTTTCTATCCTCTGTTATTTTGATAAATCTGATGCTGCTGATATTATTCTGGGTTGGCTAGCAGTTAAGGTTTCCCCAAAATTATCTTTTGAGTGCATGCACCTCGCTTTGACTGCCACGTTGGAGTATTACTGCATGCAATCACTAGTCCTATCGGCTACGACCAACTGTCTTGTAGATAAGCGGTTCAGACTCGTTAGCATCTTCGGCAAATGACCTGAGCTCTTAAGCACCTTAAGAAAACTGAAGAGGAGCTGTCTAGGCCGCAAGCGATCGGTAATCAATACGCCTTTCTAAGTTTCCTTCATATAGTAACACTACTGCTATAACGAAGACTACTTGGATGTAGCACACGCAGATATGTTTCTGCAAAGGGTTATTTTCGTTCCCATGGATTCTCCATTCGTGCTCTAGTCGCCTTCCATATATCGCAAACGGACAACCTTAGTACAGTTCACGAACTCTGTAGCGTCAGCCAGATTCTAAAAGTATGTATACCGGAATGCACGCTATATAAATCGTGTATTGTCGGTAGGTTTTTTGAGTATGAAATGTCGCCAGTGCAAACGACTGACAGTCTGCTTGTTTTGATTTACAACTACCGATAGATTTTTAACGTGTGCAATATGGACACTGAATGAATCAGCCCCCCCCCCCTTTCCCCCCCAAAAAAAAGATGCTAATCTAGGCGCTAAATCTAGGCCGCAAGCGATCGGTAATCAATACGCCTTTCTAAGTTTCCTTCATTATAGTATCACTACTGATTTAGCGCTTAAGACGCACTCAACCAAGACAATATTCAGATAAGTAACCTCTGTATTGTCATGTAGTGTTTCTCGATCAGTTTTGTGTTGGTTTGTTCTGTGCCAACGAAGGCTTTGGCCGCAACGTCCATTTTCTTTCTTGTAATCGTGTTCTAGTAAAGCTCACAATCTACTTTTCGTTGTTTGGTGATTCATTCATTGCCGTTTTAAGCTTTACTGCAGTAGCCTTATTCTTAGCAATATGGACACGCGTCCTGCAAAATTTTCTCGTTATCCGTGTAGTTAGGTTAAATGTCTGATTCCACTACCCCTGACTCAGGGAGGAGTAGAGACAGACTGGCCAGGGTGTCAGATTGCTTCTGTGGGCCCACCTTGGTGAAGTTAGCCCATTTAAACATTAGACAATATATTAAAACGGGTAATGTCCTTTTCGAAGCTTTGTCTCCTGGTAAACAATATGTTCAGACCTGGTTCGGTCACTGGAGAAGTGTACCGTCCTTTTTTCTATTTTGTAAAAACCCACGGAGTCCGGGCTGTGAATCGAACCAGGTTACACGCTGACCTCGTATCTTCCAAGACACTCCGCTTCTACACAGAAATAGCTACTGATTTTATATACATAGCAATTAGTGGAATAAGTTCATAAAATGTTTTAGAGATGTTTCTGAGAAGGTATAGGTGGTCTGAGATAGATTGACCATGTTGTACCTCTGCCGCTAGCAGATATGGAGAATACTGGTCTAGTACAATATGCCCAATATGCTGTAATATCAGATTTACTTTAATTATAAACTCCTTTACAGGATTAACAAATGTAACCGTATGAGATGTAAAGCATTGTTACTTTACGTATAAAGTAAATTATGGGATTACCAAATGTAACCATATTAGGTATAAAGCATATATTTATCACATTCAGACTCCATGGTTATATTATTGAAACGCCTTCCATTAAGTTTCCATACGGCATGTATCAAATGATAGAAGCGTTCATGCGCGAGCTCCTAATCCAGATATGCCATTGACTGTAAAAGAGACAGCAAAATTAATATCGGGGAAATCCTCAAGAGGAAAGCGGGTCGATTATGTCAACATCTAAAAGACAACCTGATGAAAGCTCCCACATCTGTCTATTCAACAACTGCAGCCACCAAGGCAAACGTGTATTTCTCTCAATGACATCAAAGCAAGCTCTAGTGACCATACAACTCATCTTATTTCGCCTCAGTTACAAACTCCGTATTCTCCAAACAGGGAGTGTTGTATTAAATAAGGGATTAAAACACACGGAGTAGTAGCTTTCTTTTACACGTTTTAACGAGAGGTATATTCATGTTTTCAGCTTTACTCTTGTCAGTGCATAGCGCGTTATTTTCTTGTGATGTTTGAACATTTAAAATTAGTGTTGCAGCTCGGTTTTAATTCTTAAACCCAACTTAGTACACAAAGTTCGACTCTACAAGTCCCTAGTGCTAGTTAATGAAATAATACCAAAGACACTGTCATCCAAAATCGACTCCTTTTCCCCCTCCCCTCTCCTCCTCCCCCAACCATTAATTTTATTTTGCCTAAACCGTCAATGCCTTGAACATACAAACATCGTCAAGAAATCACTTACAAAAATCAGTATAATTAGATGAAAACAGCATTGCTTAAATACTGTTTATAATCTCTTAAAACATTAACAGTTCAACACATAAGCCACAATTAATTCCACTAGTCTATGTTTATTTACTTTTTAGTCCGCTAAAGGCCAAATGAAACCAAAACATTTCCCGCAAGCTAGCGTCTAGCAGGACAAGTTTTCGTCCCAACGGAGATAAAATACTCGGCCAAAATAATGCCATGAAAGATTGGATCAATAAAACAAATCAGGATCTAGTTAGATCAAATATACAGTAAACAAGTTTTATGTCTCTACTTGTAATAAATGAATCATATCCTTGGATTCACATGTAATTACATGCCTTGTAACTGCGCGTATTCCGATGTGGACGAGATGAATTCACCATAGAGTTGACACTTATTTGTGTGAAATAAAACACAGCAAGCTAATAGCTGTATCTTGGAAAACCTAGAAAAGTTGCGAATTGCAAAAGTAACGAATTTCAATCGTTTCTCGACCTTTTGGCTAAGACCAAAGTGTTTGGCCATTGGGACCGAGAAGACCTAAGAAAATGAATAATGGGATCACTAATACTCACAAACGGGTCTCTGTGGACAATGTGGGTCGAAAGATATTTACAAAAGCACCATCACACATAATAAATATGTATATCTAACAGTGTATTGTTTCTATATATTTGTATTAATGTTGTCGTAATGAAGATTTTTCATGAAAGCTGATGTTCTTATTTATCTGTCTGTATAACCATCTACCCTTTCGTCCGTCTCCTGTTGGTCAGTTGCCCGATAGGTATGAATGTCTCTCTTTCCACTAGCCTCTACTTGCACGTAGTTTACGGACGCGATACACTTAACATTTTTAGTTTATAACTTATGCCATAGTTTATACTTCTAGTTACATTGCATTATGATATTATTGCCTTTAGATCATCATCATCATCATCATCATCACCATCATCATCATCATCATCATCATCATCATCATCATCATCATCCTCATCATCATCATCATCATCATCATCATCATCATCATCATCATCAATATCATCATCTTGTTCTTTGCCGTGTGCCGTGTGATATCATGCTTCTCTGCTTGTTGCGATCTCCAACATCGTGCGCTGACACCTTTCTTGAGACTTCCTAATGGCGTCGTCTGACATGGTCTTATACATCTTGCTCATTTTCTTCTTGTTCTTTTTATTTTTTTTTTTTAACAAAGAAGACGCAAACAACTGACTGCACAATTTATCCACTGGCAATTTCGAAGTACAGAATTAACTGTGATATCAAGTGAATAGAATAATCCTTTTGGGAGGTGTGCGGGCTGAAATTATATAACACACATTGGCACAGATACTACTTTAAGGGGCATGCAAGTGTTACCAATGAAGACAGTCATAGATTAAAATCATGTGTTTCTATAAAGTCAGTGACGGCCATTGATAGCGTATGGCTACAGCCTCATGAAATGTGAGCATAAGTTCTTGTCGTTCGTGTAATAGAGCACGCTAAATGTATTTGTTTTGTTGACTACATGATCAGAGTTTAACAGCTGGCTCGCAATAGACGAAGTGATTGTATATGGCTCGGCCTGTCTGTTGCATTGGGTTACCTGTTTCTTGTCTACCCAAGTTTGTATATGGCTCGGCCTGTCTGTTGCATTGGGTTACCTGTTTCTTGTCTACCCAAGTTTGTATATGGCTCGGCCTGTCTGTTGCATTGGGTTACCTGTTTCTTGTCTACCCAAGTTTGTATATGGCTCGGCCTGTCTGTTGCATTGGGTTACCTGTTTCTTGTCTACCCAAGTTTGTGTGTGTTCTACACTTGATTCTAAGACTGTTTTTTTTCCCACTACCCTTTTTTTTTTTTTTTTTTTTTTTTTTTTTTTTTTTTTTTTTTTTTTTTTTTTTTTTATCAATTCATCATCATCATCATCATCATCATCATCATCATCATCATCATCTAGTTCTTTGCCGTGGATGCCGTGTGATATCATTGTCGTGTATCCGTTTAAAGTGTCGTCCCTGGAGTGAGAGGAATCAACACCCACATTTTATTTTAACCCCTTATCATTATCCTGGAGAAACCACTAGAATCTGTCTACAAAACTTCGTCAGTTTATGGACACCTCTTTCTCACTCTCTATCACTGCTGTATCATGCCCCCTCTCATTCTTCCCCAACGCAACATACTCAACAACTCTAGCTTCTAAAAATTAATAACAATTAATTTATTAAAAGAAAAGTGTACTGTATGTGAGAAGCGTATGCGAAGAATGTGTGACGTGTACTATAATGTGTGTAGAATCGGACCCTCAGATCAATAGCCCAGTCAGTTCATCCTTGCAAGGTCACACCTCAGTACGTTAGGTCAGCACAAGACAACCTCACCCAGTGATGCATCTCTCCTGCCAGACACTGACTTTCTATTGTAGCTATCTGGTAATCCTTCTACATGATCATCCGAAATAGATACAGTCTATATTTTACCACTGATCATGGACCGGTTGCACACTGCACATTATAAGTTCCTATAGTTCCTAAAATGTACAAATCCCTGTACTGTGAAATTAGGTATCACTGTTATTGTTAATATACTTGATCCTATCTAGTGTCTATATTGTCTTAAGTACAATGTCCCTTGTAATCTTTCACTGGAATCTACCACACCATGTGAATGTTACATTTAAAGTTTTCGTTTAGTTACTATTGTTCGTATGATATGTGGTGTATCAACAAACATCACCCATCCTAGGTGAACCTTATCACACAGGAATCGTTATATGGTTTTGCTCTTCTGAGCCATGTTATGGTGGACCCTCCTGATCATGGGCCCAGCGTAAACATTACTATACAACCTTTCTTCTCGGAAGTTATTCATTTTCCGTAAGAAAACATTTGACTGTTCAACTGGTGTTCTTCCCAATCGGAGTAAAACTTCTTCAAAACGAGTGTAGATCTTCCTCGTAACTGGCAGGGAACCTTATGCAACACCGCATCACTCCTGGATGGCCTCTACAATTTGCCAAAAAGACACATGTTGTTTAATCTTTAATTAAATCTAACACTGTAGATGCTCTCCGAATTCCTAACAGCGGTACAGAAACACGTCAGCTCAAGTCAACTTTCTTGTCTACACTAACTGTAAACAAGACATGTTTTTGTCAAAGAGCCATAGAGTGTCCTAGTGAAGTTCTTTGACGTCAATACATCAGATGGTTCCAGGGGCAGACTATCCATTTCAGAATTCTTCTCTCCCCTTTTGTTTAATCAATGCAAAAGTGGTCTCTCTTGTTTCAACAACCAAAACAAGCTAGCCTGTTTCCTGCATTTTCCCAATCGGGTCACAATAACAAGCCTACAATTTTTCTGTCTTGTGGGGACTTTCAAAGACGACTCCACTGTTTGATCTCACCGACTCCCCGTAGTAAACAACTTGTAGTTGCGAATCAAACTGTCTTTGGTATTTTTATCATCTGATTGTCAAATTACAGTGATTTCACGACAATCATGCTTCTCTACTTGTTGCGATCTCCAATATCGTGCGCTGACACCTTTCTTGAGACTTCCTAATCACGTCGTCTGACATGGTCTTATACATCTTGCTCATTTTCTTCTTGTTCTTTTTTTTTTTTTAAACAAAGAAGACGCAAACAAC